>JARLTB010000188.1:927500-1047500 GCA_030141615.1 Unio pictorum | reverse complement strand
AAGAACACTACATACGCTAATGCTAAATGAGACCTTAAAAATAAGGACAAACTTTTATAAAATTAATATAATTATTATCACGCATCCAGCATCCAGCTAAGAGCTAAAATGATACAATGTTAAACCATCTTTTACTTTTAAAATCAGCAGATCTGTTCTTTTTTGCAAGCTGTATAACCTCCGAAAGTAAGAGGAATAACGCTGTTCTTCCCAATACAATACGACAATAGATAACACTACTTGCACTTTCTGTATTAACTGATCTGGCACAAATCATCTAACCCTTCTAGAATTCCTGGTTTCCTAGATACATTCACAAAATGTTCTTAAGTTTGGTTGGACTAGGAAAAATGATTCACAGACCTTTGTCATATTGGCTGCTTCTAAGTAAATTGAAATACCATTGGCTGCTTCTAAGTAAATTGATATACTATTGGCTGCTTCTAAGTACATTGATATACTATTGCTTACTTCTAAGTAAATTGATATACCATTGGCTGCTTCTAAGTACATTGAAATAATATTGGCTGCTTCTACGTACATGTATATACTATTGGCTGCTTCTAAGTACATTGATATACTATTGGCTGCTTCTAAGTAAATTGATATACTATTGGCTGCTTCTAAGTACATTGATATACTATTGCTTACTTCTAAGTAAATTGATATACTATTGGCTGCTTCTAAGTACATTGATATACTATTGCTTACTTCTAAGTAAATTGATATACCATTGGCTGTTTCTAAGTAAATTGAAATAATATTGGCTGCTTCTACGTACATGTATATACTATTGGCTGCTTCTAAGTACATTGATATACTATTGCTTACTTCTTAGTACATTGATATACCATTGGCTGCTTCTAAGTAAATTGAAATGATATTGGCTGCTTCTAGGTAAATTGAAATACTATTGGCTGCTTCTACGTACATTTATATACTATTGGCTGCTTCTAAGTACATTGATATACTATTGGCTGCTTCTAAGTACATTGATATACTATTGTCTGCTTCTAAGTACATTGAAATACTATTGGCTGCTTCTTAGTACATTGATATACCATTGGCTGCTTCTAAGTAAATTGAAATAATATTGGCTGCTTCTAGGTAAATTGAAATACTATCGGCTGCTTATAAGTTCATTTATATACTATCGGCTACTTCTAAGTACATTGATATAATATTGGCTGCTTCTATGTATGTACATTGAAATACCATTGGCTGCTTCTACGTACATTGAAATACCATTGGCTGCTTCTATGTAAATTAATATACTATTGGATGCTTCTAAGTACATTGATATACGATTGGATGCTTCTAAGTACATTGATATACCATTGGCTGCTTCTACATACATTGACATACCATTGGCTGCTTCTACGTACTTTGAAATACCATTGGCTGCTTCTACGTACATTGACATGCCACTGGCCGCTTCTACGTACATTGAAATACTATTGGCTGCTTCTACGTACATTGAAATACTATTGGCTGTTTCTAAATAAATTGATATACTATTGGCTGCTTCTAAGTACATTGATATACTATTGGCTGTTTGTTGTCTTGGGCAGTTAAGCATTATCTGGGTTTTCGTACATTTAATTTGGTTGTTCTATTATTACTCATTGAATCTAGGTCATACAAATCATATCGATCAGCAGATGTCAAAATCTTGTAATGCACGAGCCCCATTATAATTGCAAAATTCATTGGCATCGGAAAACATGACTTTATATAAAGTTTTACAGAGATTTGAGTTTATATATTTATAATTTAAATCCCTTACGGGATCATTCTACATTTAATATGGAATCAATAGCTTTCGTCCCAGTTAACTATATTGTAATTTATAGGTGAGTTTTGTAATGTTTCTTACAAATTCATTTAGCAAATTCTCAATATTAGTATTTTCAAAAACTTCAGATTTCACACCCGTAAAGTAGGATTGGCGATAGTATAAGACCAATGAATTATGACAGTAAATTAATATACCACTTTCACAATACCTGACAATAACGCTCTCCAATTTACTCGGAAAATCTTGCAATTAAGTGACTAGGCACTCATTCCTGAGAGATTTACAAGAAATCAAAATAGTAAAACATGATAAGTATATCGACTATATGCTAGAGGATTTACAGAGTTTCACCATGAAACAGTTGAAAGAAATGTGAAATACGAGTAATTATCGTATCATCAGACAAAGGGATATGCTAGTATAGCATACATTCGTCCTAATGTTCAAGATAAAGGAAGCCTCACAGTTGCTGACTTCAATTTTTAATAAAAAAAAACAGACATGACTTTCTATTACGTGTATTAGGATATAATTATTAGTAGAAGTAATAATATTGACATTTTCTGTAAATTGTATTAAAAGTATATTTTTACTAAATTATATTGAAAGTAATTTTCTAGTAAAACATTTGATTAATTTTATTTATTGCTATTTAACAACTATATACTATTATAATACAGATTGCGCACTTATGAGCAAGGCATAACTCCCCTGCACTATACATTTTTCTTGTATTGTAAAGTCAGCAAAAATGACACTCGGTAAGTTGTGGAGGTCGCTGAACTAGCGTATTTCAAACTTATTTTCGAGTGAGTAAGAAGGTGATGTGGCAAAATTGCCTATTTAATGACGTTCTAGTCCCAGTCGGTAACCTGTAAGAAACGATGAAGCCTCACTTTGAGATTCTGACGAAATACAAGAGCTAGACGTATGAGCATATTTGGTCATCCCCTATGAGACTGTGTATAAATAGCAGATATTGGTGAAAGAGCTAAACCGTTTCGTTATAACTCAAAGAAGACTTGTATCATTACACGTAAGATAACGTCTGCGTACACTTGCATATGAAGTATAGGAATTTTCAGTGTTACGATGTTAATTTAACATTGGCTTATTTAATATTTCTTTCCTGTTCTTTAATATAATGTATTGGAAAGTTTAGATGTTGTATAACGTATATTTAATTGTAATTATATTATTGATTATTGTACAATACGAGGTTCGCTACCAACTTCTTACTCAGTAATAGTTAATTTAGAAATAAAATACTCTTTAGATAATACAGTTTATTACATTGGCAATTTAAATTAAATTCAGTAAAATAAATTTCTACTAAATGATTGCAGTATTAGTCTAAAATATTGAATTTTAGACTCTTTAGCTATCGTGAATTTATTCGATATTTAATTACCTGTGTTATGTTCAAAAAGGCAGAAAGCATATATGATGTTGGTAAGTGATGGAACATCGTAGTTTCGTATGTATTACGTTTTATTTTATTGCATTTAAGGTCTTAGTATGTGAAAGAAGATTGCATCCCTGAAAACTGAAATGCCAAAATTGTAGATAAATTAAGGACGGTCTGTTTATTGTTTAAATTCACGGAAGTATTAACCGAAAATATGGTTTGTAAACTGTATAAATTGCTTCCATGTTTATACAAAGTTTGCACAGCGTTGTTTCGGTTCATATTCAAATATTTAAAAAAAACAGTCAATCCCTATAACTGAACTCAGCAGCATAATATATGAATAAATTCATATTTTATAACATTCTTTATTTAATCATGTTTTGAATTTCATTCATAAGCCGCAATAATTCATAACGGGCATTATTCGTGTTGTATATGTATAGCCATTCAGAAAAAGGCATTCTTTCTTTATTTAAAGCCACTCCTATTTAATAATTGAAGACCACGTCACCACGTCAGTTAAAATTTCAAACCCCATATCTGCACGACAGAAAGCGTCGTCACCAAAGACTGTTTCGTTGTGTTTAGGCAAAACACAGTTTTCTTCCTCATTTTTATCCCCTTTAAATAAATAAATAAATAAATAAATAAATAAATAAATAAATAAATAAATGTAGCCTTCTTAACAATCTTATCTAGTTATGTTCTTTTAAAACAATGAGATACCTTTGCTAATGTGACAAATAAAATATCCTCATATAAAACAACAATAATGAGCATCCTTACCCACAACGACAGACTACATATAAGATGACTAGAGTCCGTATCCTTATCCACGATGACAAAAGGACCAACACTGAAAGCTATATAATACATAATATCGAGAAGCGTCAATCTTTATTCCCGTACATCGATAATGCTGCAAATACCTTTCAATGTCATTGAGAAACAATTATAATAGTAATGGTCACGGTGTTCACACCTTGTCTTGGTCAGATAAGACTATAATGTAATTCTGTTGATATGCATCCACAACACAGAACTGTATGCATAAAAATGGTCCAAACTGCATGCACAACACAGAACTTTATACGTAAAAATGGTCCAAACTGCATCCACAACACAGAACTGTATGCATAAAAATGGTCCAAACTGCATCCACAACACAGAACTGTATGCATAAAAATGGTCCAAACTGCATCCACAACACAGAACTGTATGCATAAAAATGGTCCAAACTGCATCCACAACACAGAACTTTATGCATAAAAATGGTCCAAACTGCATACACAACACAGAACTGTATGCATAAAAATGGTCCAAACTGCATACACAACACAGAACTTTCTGCGTAAAAATGGTCCAAACTGCTTTCTATTCGCATCATTGTTAAGCAATTTATTCCAAAACTCAGACAGCTTAACTGAAGTCAAAGCTTTGGTGAAATCTATAAAACAGTAAAACAGTCTCTTGTTTTAAGTATCAAAACTAATGACAATGCGTAAAGTGTAAAATATATTATTTTAAGTATTCTACTCTAAATCTCACTTGATTTTCATCTAAAATAACATGCTTACTTAAAAACGGATTAAATAAAAGAGTCTTGAGTTTCTCAAAGCAACTTAAAAGTGTTATTGGGATGTGTATATTCGGCTGAGTGAGGGCCACAAAGCATTTATAAACTGGTCTATAGTAATCCGTGTATTAAAGTATTAGAATAATTTATTCTATGAAATATTCAGTATAATAATCCCTGTATAAAGAGATAAATTAATAATATATAAATTTATTAAAAAAGCAGAAAGAATACCAAGAAATCATATTTATAAGCCATACATTTATTTCGTCATTACCCCAACCCCAACCCCCTTCTCACTTTAAAAAATAGTGTTGAAATTTACCTATACATTTTCAATTTCAGAATAGAGCTTGTAAAGCTGTTTGTGATATTAAATGTTTTGAGGCTAGCGAACTAGACCGTCTATCTATCTATCTCTCTCTCTCTCTCTCTCTCTCTCTCTCTCTCTCTCTATCCATCCATCCATCCATCCATCCATCCATCCATCCATATATCTATCTATTTATCTATCTTTCTACGTACCTATCTATCTATCTATCTTGCAACAGCGTAATGCATGTGAGCATCAGTGCTGTGTTAATGCAAAGATAAAATCATAACATATTATATAGAATGTACTGTAATGACAGGAAAAGTGTGTTAGATGTTAATATGATAAAGATATTGTTTGCTGGTCTCAGTTCTGTAATAGTTATTTCACGTTTTTCTGAATAAGTTTGCATCGATTATACATGGTGTTCAAAATCGAGAATATAAATATAAATTAACTCAAATTTAAGGGTTTGTTTGAAATGGATTGTATTTTTTCCGGCTAACAATAGGTTCACTAATTGTTTGTAGTGTATTTTAGTGACGCCATTAAGGATACCAAATCTACATTTTTTTGGACAGTATAGGTGATTATCATATGTGAATGGAAAACCACTAAAATTCACTATAGATAGTTATTCCGTCGTTATCTAAGTGGACTCATGTCTGCCATTGTTATATATGTGCATTGTGACTATAATATAGAACACTCACAGCCTACGTGTACAGTAGAACTGTCTCTGTTAACCGTCTGGGCAATGTACGTTGTGAAGTATCAAATTTTGACTACTACTACTAATAATAATAATACTAATAATAATAATGAAGACTTTGTATAGCGCATAATCTTTAGAAGCTCTAAGCGCTTTGCATAATCTATAATGATACGACTACAAAAAACAAAACACCATTAAATTAGAAAACATTACAAATGCTGAAAATATTTAAGGTAGGTAACATTATTAGCTCTTTAAGTTTGTTCTTTCAGTCGAAAAAGAATACTTCCTGTAGTAGCGCCAAAAGAATCACCAGGATCTTTTTCCGTACCTAGTGAAGAGCATAATTTCTCCCGCAGTTTAGTTTCTTTTTGTTCCCTCTCTCTCTTGTCATTTGTTTCACCATTTCTATTGTTTGTTCCATCCCTTCCTTTGTTTGTTTCACCTTTTCTTTTATTTGATCACTTCTAAACTTTTTAGGTTCCAACATCATCCCTTGTTGTTCTATTTGTTCCGGAGATGAAGGAAGTTGATACTGAAGAGGTTGTTGTTCTTTTTGTTGCAAAGGTGGAGGTAGTTGATACTGAGGAGGTCGTTCTATTTGCTGTTGAGTTTCTTCTGAATAAAATCTTTTTATATCGTTAATATAATCACTATATACTGAGTCATCACTTCTAGCCTGAGTTTTATTGTAGTACACACGATATAGCCATTTAAAACAGTCATCAGCATTTATATTAGCATACTCGGATTTTTAAATTGCAGCACGAGAAAAATAGTTCTTTTTAATATTTTCTTTAAGATATTCAATAACACCTTCCTTAAATTTACTAATCAATGCATCGTCTCTTTTTGCTTTAGGTTTAGATGCAAGTTTTTCTTTCACATCAGCTATTTCAGTGTAAATTTTATCAATATCTTGTTTAGGTTGTGCGGCAACTATTCTAGCTGGAAGATCTTGTAAAATCTCTTGCGTTGCCCTAGCGGTTTCTTGCATCGTCCCAAGAAGAGGTTTCTTTCTTTCTGGATCAGTGATATCTCCCCCATACAACTTTCTCAATTGTTGCATTAATAGGTTTAAATATTCTTTCTGTACCTTCTACGTAATCAGCTTGTGACTCCTGGCGTTCTTGAAGTTTTATTCGAAGCGAATCTCTCAAAGGAATAAAGTTTTTGATTGCTTCCTGGCGTTCTCGAGCTAATCTAGTAGTATATGCTTCTCCGATATTTGCCATATATATATATATATATATATATATATATATATATATATATATATATATATATATATATATATATATATATATATATATATAATGATTTAATTACATGTATCGATAAAATATTTGGCTAATTTGTAGCAGCACCGAGGAAGATTATTACTCAAAGTTCAAAATAATTTCAGATTGATCGTTTATCCGATTATTCATTTTGTTTGATCTATGTACAAGATCTTTTTATATCATCAGATTGAAAATTTAATACATGGAGAGAGCAGCAGAGAGGGGTCGACTACAACATTTGTTTGGGTCAAGCTAGGTGTAGTCATTGAACTGACTTCTATGTTAGTCACCATTAGTCGATTTGGTAATGAAATAAGGGTGACGTTTCGAATTAGTCTGTTCACCCTCTCTGCTGCTGAGAGAGAGAGAGAGAGAGAGAGAGAGAGAGAGAGAGAGAGAGAGAGAGAGAGAGAGCAAATGTATATTTAACTGTCTGTCCATGAGAGGTAAAAGGGCATTCAATAATTTAAGCGAAGAAATTACAGTGCACTTTCTTCTGAATAGTTGTATAAAACGTTTGGTTTCATTTTTAACAAGTTTGAATTATAGGAACATAACGCACATTTTCAATCACTCACAAATCTGATAACCCATTAATCAAAGAATTTAGTTTTAGTGAAAACAGTATGGCTCTCAATCTGCGTTAACACTTCTCCATAAATGTTCTGAAGTCTCTCTCTCTCTCTCTCTCTCTCTCTCTCTCTCTCTCTCTCTCTCTCTCTCTCTCTCTCTCTCTCTCTCTCTGTATCTCTCGGTATATGTCTCTTACAGACTGACGGAAAGTTTTAGGAGATATTCTGGCCTGTTCTCTAAAATGTGAAAGTTCATGAAGATACCTTTCACTGCATGCAATGTTGTACCTGTATTTGCACACTACCAATTAATTCTGGCGCACCTCTCGGTAGTGAAGTTTAAGGTTCTGCATGCATGTAACATAAATACCAGAAACTAAGAAAAAAAACTGCATGATGATTGTTGAAAATGCTAAAACAAAAATAATATTTTTTAAAAAGGATATTAAGTTTAATAAAGACTTGTGGTTAGAACCAAATCACCAAAGCAATAGAAGCCAAACACCTAAGACACAAAATTGACAGTATACTTCCTTTGTTTGTTTAGAGCTGCGTTAAACAGAGCTCGACATCTCTAGTTCCTTACTGGTTAATGGTTTTAAATTTATGTTATTAATCGTGTCTGTATCTCTTTAATCATCACAACTGACTTAGATATATATATATATATATATATATATATATATATATATATATATATATATATATATATATATATATATATATATATATATATATATGTTGCAGAACCCTGAGAGAGAGAGAGAGAGAGAGAGAGAGAGAGAGAGAGAGAGAGAGAGAGAGAGAGAGAGAGAGAGAGAGAGGGGGGAGGGAGGGGGACGGGGAGGAGTGGAGGTGGTTGTGGAATATCGTCGAAGGCTGACACTTCATGTCTTTTTGCATCTAAAGTTTCTTTATAAAATACTTTATGTCTCTTTTTTTTATTTCAGGCCAGTTCTGCTGACAGCTTTCGTACTTAGCTATGTGCAATTGATGTTGGAAAAGTTTGTCTTTCTACAGGAAAATGGAAATACTTTACGGATAAATAACAGGTTTGAGTTGTAATGCTAACATGTTACGACTTTGCGACAACATACCTCCTCCCCCTCCCCCTCCCCCGAATAAAACAACAACAAACGCAATACATTTAGTGATATTCAATACTGGCTTCAGGTAGTTGGTTTTATTTACTATTTTATATGACTATAACGGACGAATGAATAAGCAATTGTACAAAGACATTGTAATAAATATATGAGCGGCCCCGAGTGGCCGAGTGGTCGAAAGCGTTATACGTTACGAATCACTGCCATTTCAACTCTGTCTGCGCGGGTTCGTGTCTCAGATTCGGCCAATGTGGGTATGTGAGAAAGCTTGCCAGTAGCTTCTCGTGGGTCGGTGGTTCTTTCCGGGGATTTCCCCCGGCTTCTTTCTCCACCATTAATACTGGCCGCCATGTATAGCCTATCGTGCGCTTAAAAATGACGTTAATCCCCACAACAAAAACAACAACAACAATAAATATATGGCTCTCATAATATGGCGCAGAAAACGATCTTGAATTATTCCTTCATATAAACCATACACGAATCTCTTGTATATTATTGCACCTTTCTTATACCATAAACAGACAAAATTGTTGAATATAATTGCTATTTATTACTTGAGATTTGTTACTTTTCTTATAACTATGTGCAATATTACCAATGGAACATCATATATGACAGCAATAATAAAGGCATGAAGTTTAAAAAATTGATGGTACAATGGATACATTATATGGACGTTAATCGAGTTTTTAAATCAATTTTTAATGAATTTTGCTAAACATGTAGGTAAATTCTTAAAGAGTCTGATTATAAAGAGAGGTAGCTTCGATCTGTAGTTCAGACTGATGATAACGTTTCTTAGATCTGTATTTCAGACTGATGTTTCTTCGATCTGTATTTCAGACTGATGATAACGTTTCTTAGATCTGTATTTCAGACTGATAACGATTCTTTGATCCCACGGCCTTACGGTAGATTAGTTCTTAGCTAATTATGTTACCCTATTTAAAAAAGTCATTATTATTATTATTATTATTATTATTATTATTATTATTATTATTATTATTATCATCTGTATT
Organism: Unio pictorum; assembly: GCA_030141615.1. Lineage (NCBI taxonomy): Eukaryota > Metazoa > Mollusca > Bivalvia > Unionida > Unionidae > Unio > Unio pictorum. The sequence goes on along the minus strand of JARLTB010000188.1, from coordinate 1,037,704 downwards.
TCAGACTGATGATAAGGTTGTTTTAGATCTGTATTTCAGACTGATGATAACGTTTTATTTAGATCTGTATTTCAGACATGTTTCTTAGATCTGTATTTCAGACTGATGATAAAGTTTCTTTGATCTGTATTTCAAACTGATGATAATGTTTTTTTAGATCTGTATTTCAGACTGTTGATAACGTTTCTAAGATCTGTATTTGAGACTGATGATAACGTATTTTTTAGATCTGTATTTCAGACTGATGATAACGTTTTTTTAGATCTGTATTTCAGACATGTTTCTTAGATCTGTATTTCAGACTGATGATGACGTTTCTTTGATCTGTATTTCAGACTGATTATAAGGTTGTTTTAGATCTGTATTTCAGACTGATGATAATGTTTCTAAGATCTGTATTTCAGACTGATGATAACGTTTTTTTAGATCTGTATTTCAGATATGTTTATTACATCTGTATTTCAGACTGATGATAACGTTTCTTTGATCTGTATTTCAAAGTGATGATTATGTTTTTTTAGATCTGTATTTCAGACTGATGATAACGTTTCTAAGATCTGTATTTCAGACTGATGATAAGTTTTTTTAAGATCTGTATTTCAGACTGATGATAACGTTTTTTTAGATCTGTATTTCAGACATGTTTCTTATGATCTGTATTTCAGACTGATGATGACGTTTCTTTGATCTGTATTTCAGACTGATGATAATGTTTCTAAGATCTGTATTTCAGACTGATGATACCGTTTTTTAGATTTGTATTTCAGACATGTTTCTTTGATCTGTATTTCAGACTGATAATGACGTTTCTTTGATCTGTATTTCAGACTGATGATAATGTTTCTAAGATCTGTATTTCAGACTGATCATAACGTTTTTTAGATTTGTATTTCAGACATGTTTCTTAGATCTGTATTTCAGACTGATGATGACGTTTCTTTGATCTGTATTTCAGACTGATGATAAGGTTTTTTAGATCTGTATTTCAGACATGTTTCTTAGATCTGTATTTTAGACTGATGATGACGTTTCTTCGATCTGTATTTCAGACTGCTGATAACGTTTCTTCGATCTGTATTTAAGACTTTTGATAACGTTTCTTCGATCTGTATTTCAGACTGCTGATAACGTTTATTCGATCTGTATTTCAGACTGCTGATGACGTTTCTTCGATCTGTATTTCAGACTGCTGATAACGTTTCTTCGATCTGTATTTTAGACTGCTGATAACGTTTATTCGATCTGTATTTCAGACTGCTGATGACGTTTCTTCGATCTGTATTTCAGACTGCTGATAACGTTTCTTCGATCTGTATTTTATGTACACATCTGTATTCCGTTAAAGGGGGCTCACCTGGCCGACAAGTGACTGTTGTTTGATATTTCAAAAAGTAAAAAGAAGTGAGTGAGAAAAAGTTGAAATAAATTCAACAAAACACGTTTTTGAAACAGTTTACGTTCAGTAGACACGATGGTGCTGTGGTATTCTGGATATATGGTAACATAAAGCCATACTTTAAACCTATCAAACAAAATTTGCCATACCCACAACCGTTTGGTACAGAGGTTATTGCATCAGGAATCCATACATTTTGCTGGAGTTTAAAAAAAAGTGCACGCATAAATACCCAATACAATATTAATCTGATTGTGTTGAATAGTGGTCTGCAGTTTTATTCCGATTCCCCTTCTCTCTTCGACGTAAGAAAGGGTCCTCGTGTTTGTGCCTTTAAATGCTTCGATGGTCTATAAAATGTACATTAAGACATTTTGAAGATTATGGAATCTTTAATTTTGAAAAGTATCACAATCCAATACATCTGTCATGTATCTTGAATATTTACCTGATTATATTTCCAGATTCTTGTCTCTGAATGATTAGACAATATACACGGTAACAAGGACAACAACATCCGATCATGTTTTCTGGATGCCATTATGAATGAATGAATTCTGGAAAAATCTATTCAACCTTAATGCTTTTATATTCTGCTCTATACAAAGTAAATGTGTTTATACAAAGTAGGTAAAATTGAAAACTTCTGCAAAATCGTTAGTCTACACAATGACGTGAGCAGTAGATAATGCATTGGCCATCAAATATCTTCTTCCAGTGTATGCAAAGCTAGACAATAAAACAATATCTGAAGTAATTCACATGGTTTCATAAGAAATGAATTCCATCTTTTCATATTATTAGGATTTCATATATTCCATTTTATTTCTTTAACTTATCTTAAAACTTTAAGAAAATGGAGGAATAAAAGAATCTTTCTTTTGCATGTCATTTAAATCTAAACTCTATCTATCGAATACATCAGTCTTAGACAGAAGTACATTGGCAGGTGGAGAGACAGGTGCGGTTTTTTTTGTTGATTTTTTGTTATGTCGTTGTGTGCTGTCTCTCATACATAAGAAAGCAGCATTTCATACACCATCTCATCAAAATAAGATGAAAAGTGATAGATGCCTGTTCTTAAAAGGATATTTGAAATCTAAAAAGTTGTTATCAGCATGATAAGTATATGAATGACCCATAAACGATTAGTGATGAAGATTAAACAGCTACATTGTTGAGGAGAAATAATTTTGTTTGTTTGTTTGTTTGTTTGATTAGGATTTTTAACGTAGCTTTAACAATTTTTCAGTCATATCGCTACGATGTCTGCAGTGAGGCAGTTTATAGTGATGTCTAGCAATGAGACATCATGCCGCAGACATGTAGCATGATGTAGCATGTAGCATGATGTCTCACCCAGTCACATTATCCTGACACCAGGCCGACCAGTCCTAACACTAACCTCTTAATGCTCAGCGTCAAGCGAGGCAGCTGTTAGTACCATTTTTGTAAGTCTTTGGTATGACTCGGCCGGGGATCGAACCGACGACCTCCCGCTTCCGGGGCGGACGCTCTAACCACTAGGCTACCGGAGCGGTTGAGGAGAAATAATAATTTAGGACATATCCTTCAGAATTAATACTGTAATGTACGACAAAAATGGGAATACAAGTTTTGTGTCATTAGACCTGTAAATCATTTTTACCAATGATTATTATTTCGATCTGCGGGCGGAAATTAAGGACAATTTATTAATTACCAATAAAATGAATACCCTGTTTATTAATACTGTAATGAATTAATAATAATAATAATAATAATAATGAGGACTTTGAATAGCACCTAATCTTACGAAGCTCTAAGCGCTTTACACTATCAATAATGATATGACTACACTACAGAACAACAAATGACAAAAACAATGAAATTGGAAAACATAAAAACATGCTGAAAACATATAAGATACAAAACATGATTAAGTCGCTAAGTTTGTCCATGCAGTCGAAACAGGTGAGTCTTCAGAGTACTCTTAAAAGGGACCACTGTGTCCTTGTGTCTGATTTCAATAGGCAATTCGTTCCACGTCGCCGGGCCCTGGTGTGCAAACGAACATTATACAAAAAGTATACAAAAATAAACATGAATCAGTCTGATGCAACATCTGCCTTTAATAACATTGTTTTATACTGTACATGTTCAAGAGTTAAATCTTAGCATCATGTATGTTAGTATCAAAATACATTATTATGCGAATAATCCTCTTCATTTCGGCGTGTTGTTCTTGGACGCAACGTCCTCAGCTGAAACAAACCATATAACAGTGTGTGTATCAATGACTGTTTCTGCTTTATTTCATTAATCTCACCCGCCTTGTTATTGATCTATGACAATTAGAGAGCCGTCTTACATTCGCCATTTTCGACTACATCGGAATCCAAGTTGTTACCTATAGCCGTCTTATTAATTCTTCTGTCGAAGATCTTTTTTGCGTAATCTATGTGATGTTTCCTGTACAGACTAATAGAGGGGTTCTGTAGAAGTGTATACATCGTCTGCCAATTGTTTCTCGCACGCGTAAAACTTTTACTTTTCTTCTGGACAGTTTCTGTCAATCCTGAAAGGAGATAATATGATGTTAAATTTATACATTTTATCCTTGTAACTAAATAAATGCAACACAAAATTGAATGTACAACACGCAGATGATGTATACGACGTGGGAGTGATGTTGCTTACGACGTAGGAGGGTGTATGACGTTCTATACGACTTCGTTGTGCTTGTGAGTGACACAACGTGGAAGTGTTTGTGACTGACGTTCTATACGGCGCTGTAGGTTTTGAGACTGATGTTGTATATTGCGTGGGTGCATTAGCAGCAGCAGGGGGGGGGGGGGGGGGGGGCGAATCGGACATTTGCTCCAGACATCATTTGCTCTAAATCTAACAAACATCTTGAGAGAATTAATTCGAATCCTTCTTTTTCAACCAAAAAAAAAAGATTACTTGCTCGAAACATAAGTTTTTCGCAAATCATACTCCAAGACCGTTTTCATCGTTTAGTCAAAATACGGTCTTGTCGTGATGTCATCGCCCCCCTGCTGCTATGGGTTAATAATTTATTTCAACCAAATATTTGATCAAGTCTTTAGGACGAAAATCATTTATGATTTCACAAACAAACTAATCGCTAACACCTCGTCTTGTAGATCAATCAAATTATTTGATTGGTCGGTGAGTCGGAAATTAATTCTCGTTAACGAATTATTATGGCATCGCATGTAGATAGGATTAATTGGGTTTTCAATAATTAGGAATCCTGGAGGAGCTGTTGGTGCAAACGAATAAAGAATATATCCCTGCTGAGCTTGATTTGATTGCTCTAGATTAATTTGATAGCTTCCTTCGATAGCATCACATGTTAAACTGAGCGCAATCACTACTGAAATATTCACATTGTGCGGGGCAATATGCCTACCGCCGCCATCTGGGTCATTATTATATTTAAGGATAGTTGAATCTTGTACTTGTAATACCTTGCTAACATTCTTAACAGATTCTTTTAGTTCCTCAGCGTTGTATCCTGGAAACTTGAAATTACGCAGATCGGCTTCTGTGATATTGTAACCGGTTAGGAATCGTTGTTTATTGTCGCTGTTGTCATTAATTATTGTTTGAATAATTAGTTCGTTGATATATTCCATGTCAGATATAAGCTGATTTAATATTTCAACGTGTTTTCGCGATTTTGTTTGCCGTAGTTGTTCTAGTTGTGTTTTATGTAATTGATTAATTTCATTAAAATAACCAGTGATGTCAGTTAGCGTAAATGCAATAGTAACAGATTAGTCAGCTGTTCTTTTAATGATAAAATCCCATTGCAACGTGTATTTGTTGGTAAATATAAATCTATCGGCGATTTTTCCTTTTTTTTATATCAGATAAATTATCTCGATATCTGGGATTTATTTCATGATATGATTGTACGCCCGTAGTTATGTCGGTGGCGGATTTTTTCGGTGGTTTTTCAGGCCATCCTAACACTGTTCTTAACGAGCTGTTATAGATATCTACAGCGTATCCCTCTGTGCTTATTTCGATCGACGACGAGAGCGTCGGTTCATGAACTTTAATAGCTATTTTTGATTCTTTTCCAGTGATTGATTTTATTCTACGCTGAATTTCAGCATCGATTTGCTCAATTTGGTACGACCCAGTTGGTAACGAAACAGTTTCCCACGCGGTAGTACCATCGTCTTTATTCCACAAAAACCTTAACGAGTTATTGGGTTGCTGACCGCCAAATGCAACCGATCTGATATTAGGCCAGCTATGATATACTCGTAATTTTGCCAGCGCGATCTCGCGCACTGGAATCGGAGAAGGGAAGTTCACACTAAATTCAGGGTTTGTTGATGTTATTGATATCATGCTTGTTCGTATCGGAGTGGTATTCTCCGCGATTCGTTGAAGCAGTTCGAGTGACATTATTGTTAACGCTCTCTTCAATTTCCAATTTCAACATCGCGGAGTTATACAACTGGGTCATCGTGGAAAATTCAACATCGGATATGAACGAATTATCTATCGACAGCGAGATCAACTAGGATAATTTCGAGTATGCGTCAAATATCACCCGGTACCGAGCTGTATAATCGCTGAGTTTTTTCTGAGAACACGATGATAACTTTTTAGTTATCGCGGTGGCGACTGCTGCGATTGTTGTTGCCGCGGAGATAGCGATTGGAACTGCAATCGGAGCCATCATGGTCACCGTCGACAAAATAACCCCGGCGCTGGCCATCACACCGGACACCGAGTACACGGTGATGTCGATGATTGCTACGCTGCGTCGGTATTTTTTCATTTTTTCACGATAGCGATCAGAAAGTGATTTCAAGTTCGCGGAAAACTCTTTCACGGTATCATATCGATATCGATGCGATTGTGATACCTCTGGAATTATTTTCATCGATGTCATTGTTATTTTAATCCGCTAGTGTTTTCAATTATTCAATTGTGTACTCGGAATTATGGTCGGTGGGGAAAATTTACTAGTAGTATTCCGCCTGAAAAATCATCTACTAGTTCTAAACACCAAGTTATTCTTGATCTAATGGTGGAGCTATCAAGCGCGACGACATTAAAGTTTTGTCCGCGACCCTTGAGAATTAACGTTGCGGTGCCACCAGAGTAGGTTTTACCGTCCGCGATCATATTAAATTGATCGATAGAGATCCACGTTAGCCTGTAGATACCATCGACCCACGTTGGCCTGAAGATATCGCCCCTCATTTCGACACCCACCAGACCGATGGACAATGTAGTATAAACATCTCTTATCCAATCCATGGTTCCATGCTTGATCGTATACACGATATTTTTAATGCCTATGTCTGGATGCGGAATCTTTACCTTTTCAGATGTTTTCTTTAGTTTAAGAGGATCGTCGTAAATATCGAGATAATTTACCGTGATTCTGGTAGGATCTATTACCTTCCTTGGCTCCCTGTTAGAAAAGAATGAAGTCAGAAGGTCTCTGGCTTTAAGCTGTGCTTGGTCTTTAAGATATATGTCGATGTGATAAAATTTTGTTGTGATTATCTTTGGGGCCATAATCCCTAAAGAACCCATTAATGATTTCGTTGATGGGTTTTTGTTCGTCAATAGCTTTTTTAACTTCAGCGAGGGTCGGGCCTGTCAGAGATGTGGTTTCAGACACAGGTGTTCTCCCAAGAAATTTATCCACGATGGTATTAAGTGTTGTTTGTCTCACCATAAACATATTAATATCTTTGAGAGTCATTGTAGATGTAGCCGGGACACCAAAGAAACTATTAGCGACGTAGGCATTTTGAGTATGCTTGCCAATAATCTCGCTAATTTCAGCGAGAGTCATGCCTGCCGCAAGCGGGGCTCCAAAAAACTTACCAACGACGTCGTTAGTGGGTTTTTGTACCTTTTCAATATTTTCTATTAGTTTAGAAATATCCGTGTAAATATCGAGATAATTTGCCTTGATTTCATTTTCATTCATCATCCTCCCCGCCTCTTTGTTAAAAAAGAATAAAGATAGAAAGTTTTTAATTTCAGCGAGAGTCATGCCAACCACAAGCGGGGTTCCAAAGAATTTATGTACGACATTTTTGCGAAAAGAATTATAACCTCGTATATAATCATCCAGCTCACGGCCGTGGGCAGCAATCGCGTCGGTGATCGTAGACGCAAGTGCGCCTGGTTTAAGTCGCCCGTCGCTGGAATACAGCGCAATAGAGTTTTCAGCGGCATCGCGCTGCCGTATCAAAATGTCATCCGCGGATATATTACTGCTTTTCAATTTACCCTGGCGATCTTGAAATACAACTATTTCGTTCGGGTCAACACTTGCTAAATTTAACGTCTCAGCGATTTCATCTTCAATTATTTTTTTTACATCCTCGATAGAACCCGCAGATGTTTCCGCGGTGGGTTTCGACATTGACAGAGATCGTCCCCAAATATCAATCATTATTGTAAAGACTCTAGTATTTTCAATTTATTGATTCTCTAAAATTACCTTGTAATTTCCCACTCGTGTATTTATTTACAACCAGATGAGGTGGTTTCTGTGACGATGAAATCTCCGCGAGGACATTTAATACTTCACGGCCGCATATCGGTGGATCATTTAATTGTTGTGTTGGCAGCGTGGAATAAAAAATCGGAAACTCTTTGAGTTTCATCGAAGAATTTATATACCGCATAAACTCGCTTGGCGGAGCTAACCCATATGAATCAAAATAAACAATCCCACGTGGATCAATTGCGTATGTAACCCAGTGAGTTCCCGATCCGCTGCTGTTATCAAGATTGATGATACCGGTTTCAACGCGTTTAGGTTGTTTCGGTAATTGATCTCTCATAAAAACCCCTCTGAAGTTTTTTATCGCTAGTTTTTTAGCAGCATCAATTAAATCAAAATTGGACATGGGAACAATTGGGTTTTCAACTAATAAACCGTTCCTGGTATTCTTAGACCCTTTCCGCTGTACCATGAATATGGAGTCCCTGGTAGTCTTAAACCCTTTCCCTTTTTTTATATCCTTTCCCAGTTGCCTTTTTCAACGCCATCCTTGCCGCGGTCCCAACGGCTCCCAACGCAGCCGCTTTCGCCACCGCTGGGGCAGCCGCTGCAATCAATGCTGGTATTGCAGCTAACAATGGAAATATACCACCTGATTTTATCATGTTGGCGACTGCAGCCTTTGAAAATACAATTTGAACCCCTCGCTTATTCTTCTGCGCATCATTGAAATGTTTTATTTGACGATCCGTCAATGATATTTTATGTGTACCGCCGGACATCTGCGCTGGTTTTAACGTTATTGTGGTTCCACATTCTTTAGCGGATTTTGATCGCAATTTCTTGACCTGACCATCAGTAAGCTTGACACTAACAACACTATGTCATTTTATTGTAAACACATTTATACTTTCAATTGATCTATTTGTGAATCGTTTACATATTTTCCACTGGTGCATCAATAAGTCACATTCGTCCGCCAGCGCCTTCTAACAACATTGATTTGTCGCTGAGAATGACAGCAACCGCTCTATAATCAACACCACCAGGAGCTATACGAGCTCGGAAGTGTATGTCAACGACGGAATGCCTTGTTAAATCAAGATGCTCCAGCGAAAAGTAATAAATCGGATATAGGTTTTTAAAATCAAGTTGCGATATTTGTAAACCAGTATCAACATTTTGATCACGAGCCATATATGAAAGCATCCGATAATACACACGTGCTATGTGGTTAGTGTCGTAATCAAGCTGCTCCAGCGAAAAGTAATAAATCGGATATAGGTTTTTAAAATCAAGTTGCGATATTTGTAAACCAGTATCAACATTTTGATCACGAGCCATATATGACAGCATCCGATAATACACACGTGCTATGTGGTTAGTGTCGTAATCAAGCTGTATATCCTCAGATGGTTCTTGTTGTCCGTTTATTCTCAGCGAAACCTCCTTGACTCCTAATCGATCAAATATCATATGACTGTGTTCTTGGGAGCCTAATCGATTCCGATTCTGCAGCGCTATAAATATATGACGTGGTGCTAAAACGCCTTGTTTTGATGCCAGGTGCCATGTAAATGTATCAGCAACATTATCCTCTTTGGTATCAGTTGTTGTTGTTAGCCAACTTATCAATGATTTGCCACCTGTGTCCATAAATGAAAGTAGCCGCTCTTCCGTGGTAATTGATGGGGTCATTACTGGCATCCACAATACTATTTTACTCAAAACAACTTTACCATCAGCGGCACCAGTACGCCAAATTGCATCATTGTCATTGCCTTTTCGCACTAACGCGATTATGTGTTTGGCTCCATAGATGACTTTTCTGACATTTCTGCAGAATCCAAATATGTGATGGAGTGGAATCGCACATGAAAAATATCGCTGCTGTTCTTGCAATGCTAATTTTCGTGTTGCAAATCCTAAATTGAAATTACCATTAACGCCTCCGAGAATATCAAACGCAGCTCCGGGTCTAGCTCGACGTTCTGGATTAGCTGCTTCTTGTTGATTTGCTGCTGCATTATCTCTTGCTGTTAACACTTTAATGTATTGAAGATGGTCAGCGTTATCAGTAGTATCCTTTGCAAACATCATAGATGGACCAGCCGACCTTGTATAATCATTAGAATATTTTGCTAGTCCGATTATTGTTGTTGCAACATCAACTTCATGGTCTATTGATTCAATTTCTTTTCCATCAATGAGATATCTTGCACTTTCGAATAACGCCATGATGCCATTGTTGACGAAACCAACTCGGATATTTGGATCATTTGCATATGGGGTATCAGCTATCTGTTACCGGTGAAGCCGTCAATGGCGACGGAGTCACCGAAGCAGCCAACGACGCTAGTTTTCTTCCACTGCGCTATTTATTGCTTTGCTGATCTTTGCAGACATCACTGTAGTTGATGGCAGCACCGTTGGTTTCTTTCGCACCAATGATGCTATTTTATCTTTCGCGGCAGAAAATGCCTTTCCGGCAAGATTTCCAACAGCGGTGATTCCCTTATCACGAATAATATCAATGGCCTTCATTGATAATTGTTTAGCTAACGGTGCCACTTTTGGGGCCATTCTTGTAAATAACCCCGCAATGGTATTGCCGAGACCATCTCCGTAATATGCTCTATAAACAGGCAATCGTGAGTTTACCACGTAGACGCTTACGGGTTTATCATGATTGTAGTGTATGATCATCTTGTTATAAAACTAGTAGTTTTTCAATTAGTGATCAATCGCTAAAATCCATAGGATTTTCATCATAACCATGGGCGTCTCTGTGATTTTCAACTAATTCAGCAATGAGTTCTCGATATACATCAATGCCCATGATACCGCCGGCAAATAATCGTCTACAGATATCAGCTGCTTCATTAATTATCTCGACGGAGTTGTTTCCGGCTCGCTTTCCACCCATAAGTACTTCTAACCGTAATATATCACTTAGGATGTTACCAGGACATGTCACGGTTGTGTTAAAATCCTTTGGATTTTTAATTGAATATCCTTTTCCGCTTGTTTTCTTAGAACCGGCTTCTGCTTTTATGTCTATTTGTTCCGGGATTGGATCCTCCGTATAACGTGGTGGTTGTGGACCGCCTTTAACCGCAGCTAGAAAGTCATCATAACCAGGGTGCTGCAACGCCGAGATTTTATTCCCGCCGCGTTTCACTAAATATATTTTTGATGCCCAAGTGTCTTTGTTTTTTATAAAATGTTTAAACTCGTCTTTTAATAAATTCTCTCTTTTACCCTTTGGAAAATTGTCTCTAGCAAAATCAGCTAATTCGGAATCCGTATGGTTTCCTTTAATTTCATTTAATGCTGCGACTGTAAATATATTCTCAGGTGAATAGTCTTTTCCTCCAGCTGCACCTTGTTGTTCTTCTTCACGTTCTTCAATTTCGCGTTGAGTTTTTATATCACTGGATAGCTGTTGTATCCTTGCGCGCGTTTGTTCGGTCTCTGCTGTTATCTTTTCAAGTGTATCAAGCAGCGGCGCCTTCGTTGTTCGTTCTTTTTCAGGAATATCTCCGTATATCGCTGCTTCAGTTAACTTTTTCACATCTTTGGTCGCACTTGTTATCGGAGTAAACAGTTGTTCACTTGACACAAAAAAGTCAGTCTGCGCTTGTTGTCGTTGTTGAAGTTTTTTGTGAAGTCTGTCTCGAACCGGTATAAACTTTTTAATTGCTGCTAGCCGCTCTCGGGCTAATCTAGTTGTAAGCGATTCACCTACCATATATTGTTTGTGAAATGAGTTTTCAAATATGAAACTAAAACAATTAAAAGCTGAGTTATTAAATAAATGTACCATCAAGCTAACGTATCCATCTCCGACAGGGTTAAACTGTACGACGCTATCCGCGAGTGTTTCAGAAATAACATCGCTGGGGGTTTCAGAATTGTAATTTCTGAGAACGGCGATGAACGATTTTTGTTAACGACGCGGCAACAACAACAACTACGTGAAAATGGAGGTGTCGCGGTGATTACTTGCTACCACAATCAGATCATCCAGTACGCACATAACTGCATGAGCAAGCCCAAACTGCTGAGTATTCTTTCAGGAGAAAATCCTATGTGACAAGTGTAACAAAAAACGCTAAAAAAAATAATTTTTTTTTACTGAAAATTTACTGAAAGCATATTTTTTATAGTAACGCTCATGTGGTTAAGATACTGGTTTTTCCTCGTTTAATATTTTTCTAAGATCACTAACCTTAGAACTAATTTCAGCTCGTTTTTGATACTCTTGGCCGAGCTTTTGACGTATTGCTTCAACGGTGCTAAATAGCGTTATAAATACATTAATGTCGTTACCGTATAAACAAGCATTGATGGACTTTTGAATTCCTTTCACGAGCCTGTACATCTTAGGTAAAACATAACGACCCTTACTAGACTGATACTCAATGTCTTCATATTCCGAGGTAATCCTGTCGCAGTCGAGATCTTTAGATAATACTATCCCTCGATTTCGCAAATTTGAAATTTCAACAATTATAGAATTTACATCTTTGATATCCATTATTTATATAATACATTTTACCTCTAATTATTAAAAAAAAATGCAAAATAAATGGCATAAATTATGAGCGGTTATTTCATTCATGAGTCCCTTATTCAGGCCTTTGTGTCTTTTTAGGGTCTTTTCACTTGGCTATCCATTCAGGATGTGACCCTAACACCGTTTCTATTAGCCGGTAGCCCATTCTGTGCTACCCTATGGGGTTCCTCATGTGAATGCAGAGCTTTTTGCATCAATTTATACCATTTATTTTACACCCATTTACTTTGAATTTGATTGGATGTTTTTGCGACGTGGGCGTAGTCAAACCAAACCAACATTGCAACCCATGAAATCAAATTCATGGTTGCATGAGTTGGAAAAAACACCAACCCACGCTACCGAGAATGTGATAGCATGAGTTGCAATGTTGGTTTGATTGAGGGGTCCGCCCTCCCTTCCCAATTAATAGAAAAACATCTTTCGTTTCGCCATCAAATAATGTATCTGCTATGGGGACTGAACACGTAGTTGATAGATCTGTGTTTACAAGACAAACACGCTACCGTTTAGACTACGGAACTGTCACACAAAATAGAGATTTTTTAATATATATATATATCTTCTGATTATACTTAACAATAAGAGATTTTTAAAATAGACAATTTTACTGTATCCACAGAAATTTCATAGTATTTAGGAAATAAAATACTAAGTACACAAAAAAATAATTTAACTGTTGTTTATCATGTAAATAGTATTCTGGGTCTTTTCAGTCACGCATGCCTGCGTCAGTGACCGATCAATATACAGGGAGGGAAACAAAAGAATGTTTGTACTGAAAGTCACGCATGCCTGCGTCAGTGAAATACCGATTCAATATAACCTGACATGTATACTTAACAATAAGAGAGTTTTCACTGTATTTATAAAAATGCATACAGGAAAAAGGAAAATAAAATATTTTTACACCCAGAAAAATACAACTCGCACGTAGAAGATAGTAATTGTACAGTCACAACGTCAATTAGCAGTCTACATGTATGAGGTCACCTTTTCTAGTATGATATTATTTATGAAACGAGATGTTTGAACAAATGTTTTAGCGCAGAGGAAGTTTGTCAAGGCTGCACACAGCACTGATATATCTATCTGGTTTTAATAAGTTGTGAAAACATCGTAACACAGCATGTAATTTCGATGTTATAAATATAAATCTCCACAGTCACGTGTGCGCGCGCACGTCAATTATACCTCTCTCTTTACCTGTAAAAGTAGCAGACGACACATACCTTGACGGTCATAATACAAGGGAACTTAGTGAGTGGAGTGTTATGAGTGGTGGCTGACTTATCCATAAAGGCTTTATCTCCCTTGAATCGTTTCAGATGTATATGAAAATTGTATCCTGTGTGAGTTTTTCTTTGACAGAGCCGATTTTTGAATTCCTTCTGCAACAAATCGTATTGAAGACCTACAAACATCGAAATATCTACTGGCTTCATTCATTGATTGAAATATTTTCTCCTCGCTAGTTTCTGTATCAAATGATTTGACATGTTTTGCCTTTTTTGCGTGTTTGCCGGTTCCACCTAATTTTGAATTCTGACTTTGAGTAACAACTCGTAAGTTATCCAATTTGTTATTTTGAAAGAATCCATCAACGTGATCAATCACAAAACCATCTTTGATCAATCCGTTGTGACATTCGTATGCAAATCGATGACAATAATATCTCTTCTTCCCGGCACTAAACATCAAATAACCTCTATTATTTACCCATCCAACCGGCTTCTTTAGTCTGCAATTTCTAACAACACCATCACGGGATGCTTCATAATTAACAAGCACTGGGTGAGGTCTGAAATCTTGGCTCATTTGTATAATAATACTATTTGTCTAATTTATATCTGCTTTAATTATAAACCTCTTGACATAATCTTGAGGGTTTTTTATGATTTTGTCGCTGACGGAGTCATCGGTAGGATCAATGACTGCATTTTTTATTCGTTTGTCATAGTAGCGTTTTAGTTCCCTGTATCGTTTACCCCCACAAGCAAGACACAACTGCGATTTTCCCCTTACCCCAGCCCCACATCGAAGGCACGGAAGGGGGCCAAAGGAACCGTTGCGAACACTTTGTAAATGACACCCACAGAATTCGCTTCTGCATGATTTGTTACACGGGGTTGTTGATCCAATCATTAGCCACTTGCAGTGATTCATTATACTATATTTTTCTATTTAAATACTTGTTTTAATTATAACATGGAGGAGTTCGAGAGATTATCAGCAATTAAGGCTTTCAAAAAAGTTAAATTCAATCTCGATAGAACCCTCAAAGATGTGCCAAAACGGACAATAACGGTTTAGAGCCTTGATAAATAAAATACGCGATTGTATTAATGAATTCAAGCACGACGGTGCATCTCATAGCTGGTCAACATTTCGAATTGATGGCGCTGTTGATGCCACCATGAACGACAGCAACGCAGCGTTGATGTTATCACAACTTGGCAACAAAAAGTATTTTTTTTAGAGTGAAATTCATTATCCGTGTAGAATCAGGTGGTTGGATTATACGAGACAAATTTGAACCGATTCTCAAAGACAAGAAAACAGTCGTTGTTAGCCGTGATTCTAAGCCGGGTCTGTTAACTGGAATTGACAAACCATACTATGAACGAGCATATCCTGAAACAGCAGTTGTGTATGGGATATATCCGTTAAATGAAAAACCTGATATAACAAAACTTAAACCAATGAAACAGTCGTCGCCGGCGACTTCGTCGTCAGTGGCTTTGCCACTCAATTGTGTAGCAGCACGAATAACAGAACATTTTACAAATGCATCCCGAGGGAACAAACTTACCGATCTACGGCGTTGCAAAATAGCTCAATGGGAGTTAACGGTGAAAGACCGCGGAGCGACTATTAGCGATATATCAAAATTAGAAACGTCGCTGAGATTTCCAATAACAGTTATGACGATAACCGGAGAAGTTTTATACGAATCAAAATATAAATCAAAGGGAGCCCCAATTAAAATTATTGATCATAACGAACACGCATGGACGTCCGCGGTCACAATATTTCCACGAAACAGAACAATAAAGTATATACCCGACGAATTCTTACGAGAAGAATTTTCCAGGGACGGTTTTCTCGTTGAAAAGAAACTATTCGATGCTATTGCGCATTTGAGTAAAAACGAACCCGTGTCGGTGTGGTTACTTCGCAGCACTGAAAACAACCCGGATACGTTTGATCAGTTTGTAAGACCAAACGGTGAATTATACCGCACTGAAGCATTTCACAACAAAATGAAAAAAAAAACAGCTAGTGGGTTTTTAACGGCGTGTGGCGAAGCCACCGATGAAATTATCAACGACGAACAATTATTGACAAACTGTTTTACAATCCCGTCGGTTGCAGCTCATTTTGCGAGAATGAAAAACGCATGGAAAGCAACACGCGTAGAATTCTTGCCAGACATTGAGGCTAGTTGTTTAGAATTTAATCATGGCGGTTTATGGAATAACAAATACGACAGTGATAATATCATTTCAGTTGATATGGTTGCTTGTTATCCAGCGAGTTTTCTTGGTTATGGAGAGTGTACTGAGTATTTTAAACGATTTGGACACCCCGTACATGAAATGACTCGTGTTGCAATTAATGGGCCGCTGCCTGATTTTGATTTAACTGGATTCGCTCGTGTAGTATCATTTGAGTTCGCAGCAGGACTTCATCGCTGTTGTTATATTTGGATTGGTAGACACAATAGCGCTATTACGATTCATGATTGATACAAAAATGTTAATTTCGCTGACATTCAGTGAAGCAATTATATCATATCGGAAACAAATCAATGTCTGGTTACCAACACCGGAACGTCTTGATAGTATAATTGAGGAATTCAGAAAACATATTGATGCCGGCGAAGAATATATCATTGAGTGGTCCAAACGGGTATTTAATCAACGAAACAACGAAGCAAAAGATCTCGGCAGAAGAATAATCGGAAAATTCACTCAGGGAGGAAAAAATGTGACTATAAAAGATATTGTTCACGGCTGATTATGGATAACACCGAATACGACTTTGTAATCGCAGATGCAGTATCCAAAAACATATATGTGGATCGTAAAGATGCTTTTTTGTCCGATGGAACAAACTTGGGTACGGTTGTTACTTTCAGCGACGGTTACAGATCCCAGTATACACATTTGAGGTCGTCGATGCTAGGTTATGCTTGTATTAATTTATTTTCAATGATAAATAGATTTCCTGACACTGCAATTAGAGTTGCCGTTGATTCATTTTACATTAACAGCAAGTACAGTTGCGCAGTTGCTGAATTCACTAATTCGGATGAAAGCTGAGCGTTCTAATGCACCATCGATATCAGATCCAATTTGTAGATATAAAACAGTTTATTTAAACGGCTGTTGCGGGTCAGGAAAGACGACGCGTGCAATCAAGTTATATCGAGGACGCGTAAACATGATTGTGCTGACGCCAACACATAGATTAACCAGAGAGATAAAACAACGAGGCGTTTCCGCGTGTACGTATCATAGTTTTTTCAGATACAGTGGTGACAAATGGACACCTGAACGAATGGGAGATAAATTCATCCCCGAGGTTATAATTTGGGATGAAGTATGCACAGTATCAACAGAAATATTAAAGATGTTCTTGGATTGGCTGCTGCAAAAGAATACAGCGGTGATAATGTGTGGAGATCATGGACAGCCACCACCATTTGTCGGCTCGGGTCCACATAATTGGCTGAAAGAATTCGTGGACTATTATGAAGAAATTGATAGCGATTATAGGGCACTTGATGAACAATTAAGTGAGGTTAAAAAATTAATTAGACTGAAACCCGACAGAATCCAATGTGAAATAATCAGGGAAAAAATTTCTGAAACTCCAATGGAGGAATTTTATAACACATGGAGACCAAACGATTTTGTAGTTGCTAGCAGAAAAATAGTCAGAGACACACTTCAGAAAAAGTTGTTTGAGCTTCACAAAGAAAAATATCCCCTGATAAAAGTTCCATTGTGTTATAGACCCGCTGACACACGGCGACAAAATATTGAAGTTGAAATTCCAGGATAGCACGAAAAACAAACACTAGTGTTAAATGATATTGTGCTGGTTGATATCAGTGTTGTTGAAGACGCATTGCGTGCTAATAAATCGCCATGGACACTGGGTTACGTAACAACAATACATTCCTTGCAGGGATTAACCATCGCGGATACAATTGTTTGGATAGTCGATAATCGCATTGAATGGTCAAATTTAGTCTATCTTGCAGTGTCTAGAGTACGGCGAATAAATCAACTTCGAAGAATTGTTTTCGATGACGACACCACAATGGATGATATTGATGTTAGCATCATTAATAAAAAACTCTCCGGTTACAAACAACAAGACAAAAAAAAACAACGAGAATTTGATATTGATGCTGAATTAATAATCGCGTTGAAGAAACAACAAAATAATCACTGCGCGAGTTGCAATTGTATAATGCGTTGGCAGTATTCGGATAAAGATCCTCGCCAATTTACCGTGTCTCGGTCATGTCAGAAACAATGTGATGCTGACTTGTCTTGAGTGCAACAGACGCAACGGCGCTAGTTAAGACCATGCGGTGGCAATTGAGTATCGTCAGGAATCACTTGTAATTGTTCGCGTGTAAAACCCCGCTGAGGGGCAGTTGAATCCAATTTATAGATTGGAGGTCTACCAGTTGATCGTGTTATAGTAGATATGCTATGCGTAGTGACACTCCAAATAGGATCAGTAGCCCTTTTTTTTACCACCTTCGAGTTCTCCTGGTTCATATAAATATCTCACGGTCACATTGCTGAGAATTGGCTGAGAAACGCTATCTCGCTGTGGCTGTGGTATATACTTTTTTTATTGCGTTGTTAGGTTTCATATTGATTGCTCTGGTAATCTCGTTATTTAGCGCTGCAACTACCCCTGGTAACCTTTTGACCCATTCACGGGATCGCTTTTCTTGGATGAATTCTTTTGCGTATTGATATCCAAATAACCGCTCAGCAAGAGTCCGATTAAATCGTTCTACAATTGCCTGATCGCGATGTAGTGCAGTATGCCCCCGTCTGATGGTGACATTGTGATGTTTCATTGCTGATAAAACAGCGCCTTGAAATTCCTTGCCAGGATCAACTTGTAACAGATTTGGCCAGCGTAGTGGGCCTCGTCGATAAATCTTTTCAAATGCAGAAGCAACTTCAGGTGATGATTTTGTTTTTAGCGGTTCTGCTTGTTTGTATCGACTCGCAACGTCAACTACGGTTAGCGCGTATTTGTAACCGTTATCATGTGGTAAAAACAATAAATCAGCTTGATGAACTTCATTGGGTCCAGTAACATCAAAATGCGAGAAATTAATTTGTTTAGGACGCGGTAGATAAATTTGCCATATAGCCTGTTTGAATAACCAATTAGCCGCAGTGGCCTTTTTCACTTTTGCGGCGTTGGCGAGTTTATTGATTGCAGCGTTACACCTCCAGTATCCTCTTGGGGAATAATAAATAGATTCCATATTATTAATTACCAGCGCCCATCATCAATTTGCCTTTCATAGCTGATTTTACCAACCACGAAGCCAACTTTCTTTGAAAGATTTATCAGGAATAGCATTTAACGCATGAATTAATTTCACATCCGCGAGATGCCTGTTTTGCAGATTGCTGTTTTTATATGCAACATCATGAGCATGACACGCCTTATCAATAGCGTTTATCGGATACTCGCCGGGTCGGGGCTGATTTTGATCATCAAGTCTGATATCTAATCGTGTTCCGGGGGCACAATAGCTATATCCTGGAAGGTGCTTTTCTCCTGGATACTTTGCCCACGGCGTTCCAGGGAGTTTTACTAACTTGGCTGCGATATCACCTCCTCGTTTTTTTTAAAACATCTCCGGACTGTAAAATCTTTGATATCATAGAAACAAATCTAAACTTTTTTATACCACATGTTGCACATCTACCAGTTAGTGCTGATCTGTTATTTTTAGTTGTAATCGTCGTCACATCATTTGTGCCAGTACGCGTTTTACACTTCACACAATATAGATCCATAATTTATGTATAGAGATATGAATATAATTGATTTTTCAACGACTAAAACAAGAGAACCAGTTAAGCATCATGCAGCGCTACCAAACTCTATCCGCGCAATTATAATCGGGCCATCTGGATCCGGCAAGACGCAATTATTGTTCAATTTAATAATGAGATGGATGAAGTGGGATAAGTTGTATTTAGTTGCTCCTAGCGTAGATAATCAACGATGCTATAAAGTGTTAAAGGATTTTAACAATAATGCATCAGAAATTAAGGGTGAGAACGTCATTGAATTTATAACTGATACTGACGAGACACCATCCGTGGATGATCTTGATGGGAGCATTAACAATTTAGTCGTATACGACGATGTGATGTTAGACAATCAAAAAACCCAGCTAGAATATTTTTCCGAGGCAGGCATAAAAACACTGACGTGATATATGTCACTCAACGCTACACTCAGATTCCAAAAGTGATCAGAGATAACTGTAATATTCTTGCTGTGTTTAACGGCGTTGATACACATACGCTACGAAATATTTGGCAGACATGGTGTTCCGATATGGACTTCAATCAATTTAAAAATTTCTTTAGTAAAGCTCAGTCAATCCCGCACCCGCATGGATTTATAACAATAAATTTACATGATCCTCGAACACGATATCGTATCGGACTTGATCAAATATTTGGTTGAAATAAATTATTAACCCATAGCAGCAGGGGGGCGATGACATCACGACAAGACCGTATTTTGACTAAACGATGAAAACGGTCTTGGAGTATGATTTGTGAAAAACTTATGTTTCGAGCAAGTAATCTTTTTTTTTTTTTGGTTGAAAAAGAAGGATTCGAATTAATTCTCTCGAGATGTTTGTTAGATTTAGAGCAAATGATGTCTGGAGCAAATGTCCGATTCGCCCCCCCCCCCCCCTGCTGCTGCATTTGTGACTGACGTTGTGAATGACTTTGTAATGTTTGTGACTGACGTTCTATACGACGTTGTAGGGTTTGAGACTGATGTTGTATATTGCGTGGGCGCATTTGTGACTGACGTTGTGAACGACTTTGTAGTGCTTGTGACTGACGTGGAAGAGTTTTATTTCATTTGATTTTGTTAGTGTAATATTTACATTTAATACACAATACATATTTAATGAAGTAAACACCGTAAATAAGATGCCAAAGAATGTAACTAATCGATTGAAATACAATCTTGCTGGCAAATGTTTTCCAATATGTATTTCGAATATATGGTCTTAAAAAAGGATTAGAACAGCGTTAGAAGCAACCAGCTTTGTAAAATTCAAATAATAATGTATTTCCTAAGAATACAAAAAGAAAATGTAAAATATAATTTACGGTATTAATGTATTATGAATTAAATCCTAAATAATCATAGCATATCTAACACAAGTCCTAATGAATGTACTGCTGAATAATCTTAGAAGTGTTTTTCCAAATAATTTTCAACCTTGGCAGTGTTGATGTGCTTGTAGTGGTCAGTAGTCTCTAATGTACTAATGCATCATTAGTCTGATTTATATTGATGTGCAAACAGTATATTTTTTTACCACAGTAATATAATTCAAGGTCTGCATGTTGAATTCACTATAATTCTAAGTTATTGTTTCTTTTCAAGAATATTAAAGAGCACTTTGTATTTCCAGAAAATAATTTTAACCCAAATTAAAATCTTAATACAACAGTATAAGTTATTTCTGCCCAGATGTTATCGCCGGAATAATTTTTTTTTCAGAAAACAAAAATCAGAAAAATATATGACAGTAAAGAATAACCCAGAGGAAGGTTAAAACTTAATTTCTAGAAAAGTCTTAGTTACATATAGAAGGTCTGTTACTCGAATTATAATAAAAAAAACATGGCAAACACAATGCCCGTCACACAGACCAAGATATATATTGTTACGTCTAAGCGTTCCCGTGGCATAATTTAAGCGTCCCCTTGGCATAATTTAAGCGTCAAGCTTGGAATATAAATCCTACGCTCCATCAACTGAGCTATCGCTAATCCATGAGAGAAACTATCAAATATTTAGCAGGGACAAATTATTACTCAATACTCTTGGGATAGTAGCATTAGTAGTAGAGCTGTGCTTTATCAAAAACAATATAGTATATAAATGGATAAATTGATTGAGTGCCGCACATACAGATCGACAAACACTAACATACAGTCTTATAGACGGACAGAAAAACAGGTAGATGGATCGATATATTCTAAAAGAGTGAGGACGGAATTTATGTTTTGTTTTGCTATTTTGCTTTAACGACACTATTATCACGCTATATCATGCCAAGGGAATGATAATTAAATGTCCATCCCAAAGTAAACACGGAAGCAGCACCCAGGGATGGCTTGAGTTTGTATCGAACCCGTTAATCTTAGACTATGAGTAGGTTCAACTTCTGTCCAGTCGAGCTCTGGTCGGCTTCCCTTCTGTGTACTTGGTAATGGCACTTTATATTTGTATATATATATATATATATATATATATATATATATATATATATATATATATATATATATATATATATATATATATATATATATATATATAACTTACCTAATGAATCGGTATCAGATACTTTGGAATGCCGCTTGTCTTCTTTTCGTATCCCGACATCAAGGGCCAGAAGTCTGAGAAAGACTATCACGACGGGGTGGGTGTGTGCCATCTCAATGTGCATAAAACCCACATAAGCATTAAAACCTGAAAAATGGTACTGGAGCGTGAAATTAAAGCTTTTTTTCCCAGAATATCAATTTAATATTAAAAATAAATAAAACTCGCGAAAAAGAGTTGCTACATATCAGCTTAAACATGGTGTGGCCATCCTGCAAGCGTTCTCCACCATAAACCCTACCAACACGAAAAGGAAGATGAGACCAGACATGTGTTTTTGTTTAATGGCTTTTGATAATCTTGTTATTACGTTTCACTTTGGTATTTCTCCTGCTACTAATAGTCGATGCAATTTTGGATAAGTAGTTTTTTCTTACAAAAAATAAATAAGTGTATGATCGTAATGCTCAAACAAGACAACGCTCCAGTGCTTGAATTATTTTGCACAGAAGCAAGCTGTTCTCGAAGTCAGCATACGTTATGTTGAAATAAATATGCCGTAATTAGTAATTAGATTAATTAGTAATTAGATTAATTAGTAATTAGATTAATCAATATGCCGTAATTAGTAATTAGATTAATTAGTAATTATTATTTAGTAATTAGATTAATAAATATGCCGTAATTAGTAACTAGATTAATTAATAATTAGATTAATTAGTAATTATATTAATTAGTAATTAGATTACTTAGTAATTAGATTAATAATTATGCCGTAATTAGTAATTAGATTGATGAATATGTAGATTTTGGCATACATTAGCCGTAATTAGTAATTAGATTAATTAGTAAATAGATTAATTAGTAATTAGATTAATACATATGCCGTAATTAGTAATTAGATTAATTAGTAATTAGATTAGTTAGTAATTAGATTAATAAATATGCCGTAATTAGTAATTGGATTGATGAATATATAGATTTTGGCCTATGACTTGTATGCTCAAAAAATACTAAAGCTCTTAGATGGAGTCAATTTATGTTAATTTTAACAATTTGTTAGTAGCTTTGTAGTAACCAGTCCATTTCTCAAAAACGAGATCAGAGAACCCGTCATTGTATGATAAATACGTTTAAACAGTCCTAAAAATGAACTTTACGAGGAACATCGAACACGAAAACTTTACATGCTAAGAGCAAACCTCTCTATGAATAAAGGTACCATTCAAATTGTTCATGTTCATTGAATGTTTTATAACCAGCTGTTTTAACCAGTTATGAAATATATATCACCCTCAACATATTTGTGCATTATAATGCAAGTGATTTGGAAGAGAAAAAAATCTCAAACCTGGGTCAAGCGACTGGAACCGTTGGGGAAGTACGCTTTCGTCAAGGCGGGATATGAACATGGACCCTAATATCATGGACTTGATAATTCTCATCAGACAGGAAACCAACCCGATAAATATATTGTAGAAGAACAGGAAGTACGTGAAGGTAAACAGGAAACGTCTGGAAAGAACAATACATAGTCTGATGTTTAAACCACCTATTCAGATTTTGAACTAAAAATATGAAACTTATAGAGTGATCTAATCACATTAGACTCGTGCAAAACGGTATCAATCTATTATTGTCAAATATACAACTAAATGATATCCTAGAAATTTAGACAGTGTGAAACATTACAAAATTATAATGCCTAATTACAACAAGTATCTTATGTACACATCTACAGCAGTCTGAAATACAGATCGAAGAAACGTTATCATCAGTCTGAAATACAGATCGAAGAAACGTTATCATCAGTCTGATATACAGATCAAAGAAATGTTATCAGCAGTCTGAAATACAGATCGAAGAAACGTTATCGGCAGTATGAAATACAGATCGAAGAAACGTTATCGGCAGTATGAAATACAGATCGAAGAAACGTCATCAGCAGTCTGAAATACAGATCGAAGAAACGTCATCATCAGTCTGAAATACAGATCTAAGAAACGTCATCATCAGTCTGAAATACAGATCTAAGAAACATGTCTGAAACAGAGATCTAAAAAAACCTTATCATCAGTCTGAAATACAGATCTTAGAAACATTATCATCAGTCTGAAATACAGATCAAAGAAACGTCATCATCAGTCTGAAATAATACAGATCAAAGAAACATGTCTGAAACACAGATCTAAAAAACGTTATCATCAGTCTGAAATACAGATCTTAGAAACATTATCATCAGTCTGAAATACAGATCAAAGAAACGTCATCATCAGTCTGAAATACAGATCTAAGAAACATGTCTGAAATACAGATCTAAAAAAACGCTATCATCAGTCTGAAATACAGATCTAAGAAACATGTCTGAAAAACAGATCTAAAAAAACGTTATCATCAGTCTGAAATACAGATCTAAAAATAACCTTATCATCAGTCTCAAATACAGATCTTAGAAACGTTATCATCAGTCTGAAATACAGATCTAAAAAAGCATTATCATCAGTTTAAAATACAGATCAAAGAAACGTTATCATCAGTCTGAAATATCTAAGAAACATATCTGAAATACAGATCTAAAAAAACGTTATCATCAGTCTGAAATACAGATCTAAAACAACCTTATCATCAGTCTGAAATACAGATAATAATAATAATAATAATAATAATAATAATAATAATAATAATAATAATAATAATAATAATAATAATAATGACTTTTTTAAATAGGGTAACACAAGTAGCTAAGAACTAATCTACCGTGAGGCCGTTGAATCAAAGAAACGTTATCATCAGTCTGAAATACAGATCTAAGAAACGTTATCATCAGTCTAAAATACAGATCGGAGAAACATCAGTCTGAAATACAGATCTAAGAAACGTTATCATCAGTCTGAAATACAGATCGAATACCTCTCTTTACAATCAGACTCTTTAAGAATTTACCTACATGTTTGGCAAAATTCATTAAAAATTGATTTAAAGACTCGATTAACGTCCATATAATGTATCCATTGTACCATCAATTTTTTAAACTTCATGCCTTTATTATTGCTGTCATATATGATGTTCCATTGGTAATATTGCACATAGTTATAAGAAAAGTAACAAATCTCAAGTAATAAATAACAATTCTATTCAACAATTTTGTCTGTTTGTGGTATAAGAAAGGTGCAATAATATACAAGAGATTCGTGTATGGTTTATATGAAGGAATAATTCAAGATCGTTTTCTGCGCCATATTATGAGAGCCATATATTTATTGTTGTTGTTATTGTTGTTGTTGTTGTTGTGGGGTCTAACGTCATTTTTCAGCGCACGATAGGCTATACATGGCGGCCAGTATTAATGGTGGAGAAAGAAGCCGGGGGAAATCCCCGGAAAGAACCACTGACCCACGAGAAGCTACTGGCAAGCTTTCTCACATACCCACATTGGCCGAATCTGAGACACGAACCCGCGCAGACAGAGGTGAAATGGCAGTGATTCGTAACGTATAACGCGTTAGACCACTCGGCCACTCGGGGCCGCTCATATATTTATTACAATGACTTTGTACAATTGCTTATTCATTCGTCCGTTATAGTCATATAAAATAGGAAATAAAACCAACTACCTGAAGCCAGTATTGAACATCACTAAATGTATTGCGTTTGTTGTTGTTTTATTTGGGGGGGGGGGGGTAGGGAGGAGGAGGCGGAAAGTCGTAACATGTTAGCATTACAACTCAAACCTGTTATTTATCCGTATAGTATTTCCATTTTCCTGTAGAAAAACAAACTTTGCCAACATCAATTGCACATAGCTAAGTACGAAAGCTGTCAGCAGAACTGGCCTGAAATAAAAAAAGAGACATAAAGTATTTTATAAAGAAACTTTAGATGCAAAAAGACATGAAGTGTCAGCCTTCGACGATATTCCACAACCACCTCCACTTCTCCCCGCCTCTCTCTCTCTCTCTCTCTCTCTCTCTCTCTCTCTCTCTCTCTCAGGGTTCTGCAACATATATATATATATATATATATATATATATATATATATATATATATATATATATATATATATGTCAGTTGTGATGATTAAAGAGATGCACACACGATTAATAACATAAATTTAAAACCATTAACAAGTAAGGAACTAGAGATGTCGAGCTCTGTTTAACGCAGCTCTAAACAAACAAAGGAAGTATACAGTCAATTTTGTGTCTTAGGTGTTTGGCTTCTCTATTGCTTTGGTGATTTGGTCCTAACCACAAGTCTTTATTAAACTTAATATCCTTTTTAAAAAATATTATTTTTGTTTTAGCATTTTCAACAATCATCATGCAGTTTCTTTTTCTTAGTTTCTGGTATTTATGTTACATGCATGCAGAACCTTAAACTTCACTACCGAGAGGTGCGCCAGAATTAATTGGTAGTGTGCAAATACAGGTACAACATTGCATGCAGTGAAAGGTATCTTCATGAACTTTCACATTTTAGAGAACAGGCCAGAATATCTCCTAAAACTTCCGTCAGTCTGTAAGAGACATATACCGAGAGATACAGAGACAGAGAGAGAGACTTCAGAACATTTATGGAGAAGTGTTAACGCAGATTGAGAGCCATACTGTTTTCACTAAAACTAAATTCTTTGATAAATGGGCTATCAGATTTGTGAGTGATTGAAAATGTGCGTTATGTTCCTATAATTCAAACTTGTTAAAAATGAAACCAAACGTTTTATACAACTATTCAGAAGAAAGTGCACTGTAATTTCTTCGCTTAAATTATTGAATGCCCTTTTACCTCTCATGGACATACAGTTAAATATACATTTGCGCTCTCTCTCTCTCTCTCTCTCTCTCTCTCTCTCTCTCTCTCTCTCTCTCTCTCTCTCTCTCTCTCTCAGCAGCAGAGAGGGTGAACAGACTAATTCGAAACGTCACCCTTATTTGATTACCAAATCGACTAATGGTGACTAACATAGAAGTCAGTTCAATGACTACACCTAGCTTGACCCAAACAAATGTTGTAGTCGACCCCTCTCTGCTGTTCTCTCCATGTATTAAATTTTCAATCTGATGATATAAAAAGATCTTGTACATAGATCAAACAAAATGAATAATCGGATAAACGATCAATCTGAAATTATTTTGAACTTTGAGTAATAATCTTCCTCGGTGCTGCTACAAATTAGCCAAATATTTTATCGATACATGTAATTAAATCATTATATATATATATATATATATATATATATATATATATATATATATATATATATATATATATATATATATATATATATATATATATATATATGGCAAATATCGGAGAAGCATATACTACTAGATTAGCTCGAGAACGCCAGGAAGCAATCAAAAACTTTATTCCTTTGAGAGATTCGCTTCGAAGAAAACTTCAAAAACGCCAAGAGTCGCAAGCTGATAACGTAGAAGTTACAGAAAGATTATTTAAACCTATTACTGCAACAACTGAGAAAGTTGTATGGGGAGATATCACTGATCCAGAAAAAAAGAAACCTCTTCTTGGGACGATACAAGAAACTGCTAGGGCAACGCAAGAGATTTTACAAGATCTTCCAGCTAGAATAGCTGCCGCACAACCTAAACAAGATATTGATAAAATTTACACTGAAATAGCTGATGTGAAAGAAAAACTTGCATCTAAGCCTAAAGCAAAAAGAGACGTTGCATTAATTAGTAAATTTAAGGAAGGTGTTATTGAATATCTTAAAGAAAATATTAAAAAAGAACTATTTTTCTCGTGCTGCAATTTAAAATCCCGAGTATGCTAATATAAATGCTGATGACTATTTTAAATGGCTATATCGTGTGTACTACAATAAAACTCAGGCTAGAAGTGATGACTCAGTATATAGTGATTATATTAACGATATAAAAAGATTTTATTCAGAAGAAACTCAACAGCAAATAGAACAACCTCCTCAGTATCAACTACCTCCACCTTTGCAACAAATAGAACAACAAACATCTTCAGTATCAACTTCCTTCATCTCCGGAACACATAGAACAACAAGGGATGATGTTGGAACCTAAAAAGTTTAGAAGTGATCAAATAAAATAAAGGCGAAACAAACAAAGGAAGGGATGGAACAAACAATAGAAATGGTGAAAGAAATGACAACAGAGAGAGGGAACAAAAAGAAACTAAACTGCGAGAGAAATTATCTACTAGGTACGGAAAAAGATCCTGGTGATGATTGTTTTGGCGCTACTACAGGAAGGAGTCTAGGAAAAAATCTTATCACATGCCCTGACGTGGATAAATTAGAAATTCTGATAGGAGGAAAACGCGCTGGAAATACTTCTCATAAAATTATCAACGAAATCTCTGATATATGTCGACGATTATTTACCGGTGGTATCATGGACATCAATACATATAGGGAAGTTATCCATGAAATTACAGATGACTAAATCCCTTGACACATAATTTAGATCATGGTGAATAATTAAATAAAATGATCGTGCACAATACGTATCGTAGACTTAAAATGATCAGAGTAGTAAACTCACGATTACCAGTTTATGAAATAACCTACGGAGATGGACTTAGTGATGTTGTTCGGGGTTTATTTACCAGGATAGCCCCAAAAGCAATGCCAATTGCAAAACAACTATCAATGAAAGCTATCAATGTTATTCGCGACAAAGCTCCTAGCGCAATCGGTGATCATGCCGGTAAAGCGTTTTCTGTGGTCAAAGACAGAATTTTACGGTTATTACGACGAAAAAAACGAAATTACCATCTACTCAAGTTATGCCTGCAAATGAAAGTAAAATAATTAATCAGGCAACCCAAAGATTAATGGATCTGGCTGATTCATCGTTAAAAGAAAAAGAAGATAACATAATCGCTAGTCTGATAGCAGGAAGTGGTCTAGCAGAAAGTGGTCTTCGTAAATAATTTTAATTTAGATCATAGTAATTACAATACAGTGTTTAAGCGTGAAATTGATACAGCGTTAGACATGGGTGAACTAGTTCGTAAAAATGATTCCCTGCGCGATTATCAATATTATTCTTACGATGCAGTACAACCAAATCAACGTGGAAGAATAGAATTACAAGTACAGGATACAAATCGATATTTTTTACTCGCTAAGCCATTTATTGAAGTCGAAGGTCGACTTATAAAAATAGACGATACAAATTATGAAGCTGCTACTAAAATTGCTTTTGTCAATAATGGCAGTATGGCATTATTCAACAGTGCTACATACACCATCGATGGAAAACATATCGAATCATGTCAGCAACATGTTGATGTTTGCTACTCTGATGACTATTCAAGATCAGCTGGTCCATCGATGATGTTTGCAAAGGATATAACCGATCATGCAGATCACGCAGATTTAACTACTGGTAATGTAAGAGCCGCAGGTGGACTCGTAGACGTAAATACGGTATTATCAAGAAATAATAATTTCAACCTTGGATGTACAGCACGCAAGTCAATGTTGAACGCTAATGGAGAATGTTCATGTGTTATCCCGTTATCTCATATTTTTGGATTTTGCAGAAATGTTAGAAAGGTTATATTTGGTGCTAAACACACTATAGTACTTGTCAGAAAGAACTCAGACAATGATGCAGTCTGGCGAGCATATATTGTTGATGAAGCTAAAATAACGATTGCAAAATTATCATTGTGGATTCCGGTAATGGTTCCATCTATCACAGAAGAAAATAAATTACTTTCTTTCATGATTCAAGGTGGTAAATCACTGCTATCATAGAAAACAATGACAACAGATAGTACTCAAAGTAATGCAGCTGGTCAATTTACATGGCATATATCACCACAACAGGGGGTTTCAGCACCACGAGATATTTTTATCGCACTTCAGGAAAATGCACGAGTAAATAATCAGAAAAAAGTACGATGATATTTGACACACTTGATGTTGACGAGGTTAGTTTAAGAATAAATGGACATCAAGTACCTGCCGAGGATATAAAGTTGAATTTTGAACATAATACTGTTTCACGTGCATATCATCGTTTAATGTCATTTATGGGGCGTGATCTAAATGTAGATACCGGTTTGCAAATATCACAAAAAGATTTTACGACATTATATCCGATCTATTACTTTTCACTGGAACATTTGGATTTATTTAGATAATCTGTTGTTGATATATATTTTCGAGATCAAATAGGTATTTTTCCTACTGATGCTGTAGGTCCACCTGTTGATCCCGCTGGTTTCAGAGTGATCGCTGTTATACTTAGCGACAGAGCAGTATTACTCGAGGGTGTTGGTGGACGAATGCGAGTCGTTGATGCACCCGTAGAGAACATGTAATTAAAATCAATCAAGTACATATAAAAATGTCGTATAGTCATGTAAACGCAACTCTGACTCAATTTCAAATATAAAAAATTACAATCAAAGAACGCAAATCAATGTGGGGCAAAAAACATTAAAGAAAAAACAAATGAGTGGTGGTCCAAAACAAATTGTTGTTAACCGGTAATCAGC
This sequence comes from Unio pictorum, assembly GCA_030141615.1. Lineage (NCBI taxonomy): Eukaryota > Metazoa > Mollusca > Bivalvia > Unionida > Unionidae > Unio > Unio pictorum. Next base: position 1,007,074 of record JARLTB010000188.1, on the reverse strand, counting down.
TTAAACTTTTCAATAAAGCTCTGGTATCAAAAACTAGAGTTCAACTTGAATTTTCTCCAAGTGCCATCAAAGATATGATTAAATTAGGAGGTATATTTCAACTTCTTGCAGCAATACCAGCATTAATTGCTGCGGCCGCACCTGCAGTTGCAAAAGCGGCTGCGTTAGGTGCGGTTGGAACCGCCGTTGGAATGGCATTAACGAAAGTAACATGAAAAGGGTATTAAGAAAGGGACGCGGTCTCAGACTTCCGGGAACTTATCTAGGAAAGGGACTGAAACTTCCAGGAATATAATACCGATGTCAAATTTTGATCTGAAAAAGGCTGCGAAAAGATTTAAAAAAATTAGAAGATTTTAGAGGAGTGTTTATGCGCGATCAATTACCGAAAAAACCACATCACGTTGAAACCGGTATCATCAATCTCGATTCGAATTCCTGTCCAGGAACTCACTGGGTTGCATATGCGATTGATCCACGCGGAATTGTTTTTTTTTTATTCGTACGGACTATCACCACCAGTTGAGTTTTTAAATTATATTAATCAATTGCCTGATAGAACATGGCATTCAACGTTACCGACACAGACAATGACAGACCCACCGATATGTGGTTGTGAATCCATCGCTGTACTTGATGCGATATCAAAAACAACTAAACCACCTCACAAGGTTGTACATGAATACACAAGTAATCGTTGGACAGGTATTTAAAATTGTACAGAAAAACCGAGAAAGGAACCGATAAAGATTTCGACGCGTCAAAATATGCAACACGAGATGACCTTGCTGATATTATGAACCTAGCTGGGGTTGACCGAGACGAAGTTGTTATTTTTCAGGACAAACACGGTGTTTTGAAAACAAGTAATATTAAGTGGAATGATATAGTTCGTAGGGTTCTTGGCGCCGCTATGGATAATATTCCGGTATTTACCGACAGCGGAAAAATACGAGATTCAGGTATAACGATAGAATATATCAGGAGTGAGATTATAAAACATGTTCAAAAACGATTATCAACGTCAGGTGGTGTATTAACAGGGGAACATTCCATGAACGGAAATAAAATAACTGTCCTAAAAGATCCAACATCAGATGAAGATGCGGCAACAAAAAGATACGTCGACACTGTTGATGGTAAATTATCTACGTTAAAAACCGAACATGATGCCGTTAGTGGTATATTATCCACGTTAAAAACCGAATACGAACTTCACATAAACTATCACAATACCGAAGACAGAAAATTATCTACGCTGAGAGCCGAGTATGACGTTCACGTAGGTGCGTTTATAAATCTCCGTAGAAACTTCAGAAAGATCGATGAAATCGCAGAAGGATTCTTCGGAAAACCAATAATCGTTGATACGAAACTTTCTGATATAAAACATCAATCGATACGAGTAAGAGAACACAGGAAGATATTGTAAGTGATGCTCGTGATATTATTAATAAAATTGATCTCCTTGAAAAATATCAGGCTAAAATTCTCCACAGGCGGATTAACAACGTCGTATACACAATATCATCAAGATCAACAACATGGTCTCAACAAAATAATACTATAAAACATACCGTGGAAGTTACTGGCGTGTACAGATTATCTGTGTTTAGTAGTGAACAATTCGAGATATTGACCACGTATCCATGGCGCCACTCAACGGATAAGTTGTCTGGAACCGTATCTGTTATGTTAAACCGTAGAGACGAAGAAGCATTTATCCTGGTTGCATCCGACAAGAAATAAACTGCAGCAGCGATCTGGTGGTGTTTGGAATTTGTTGCCGAAACACCTCAATTGATTACAGCGTAAATAATATGGACTATAGATACAATCAAGCGCGTGAGTGGCAAGATAACTTAAAATCTATCGTTGATACGTACACGATAAAAGTAAAAACAATATCACAGACGTGTAATTGTCATTGATATAATTGTATACGCAGTCTCCGCGGTTGTTGCTGGAGCCGGTCTTTTATTGTCCGCAGTAACAATGACATCACCTGCGGTCATAACGATCTGTGTTTCAGCGTCAACTGCGATCGCTGGAGTTTTTAATATAATCGCAAACAAAATATCGGCATGCACGAACGAAACATTATCCGATTATGCGGTTAAGTTACACGCGGCAACGGCGTCGTATTCTAAACTGTCTCAGTTAATATCTAAAAGCCTTAACGATGCTTCAATATCGGATTCTGAGTTCGCATTAATGACTAAACTATTCTCCGAAGCAATGACTGTGATAGAATCTACACCCATTAAAGTTACAGATAAAAATATAAATGTCAGCACAAGAACTATTGCAACAGATTGTCACAAACACAACACCGGTGAAAACCACTATGATATCAGTGAGCACAACCAATCTTGAATTCAGTATTAATTTTCCAACTGCTATTTCAGCAAGGGAGATTGCACTTGCACAACTCCGAGTATATCATAGTTGGGCAAATATCAGATATGAACCGTTTGGTGGATTGCCTCCAAATAATTCGCTTGTACTTAAATAAACCGGATGGAACCCCAGATTTGTTTGTTGTTTATATCCCCACAGGTAGCTATCAGATTGAACATGAATTTCAGCGCAAAATAAAATCAACAACAAAAAAATAACTATTACTGTTCACGAACCAACATTATCATCTGTGATTGAAGTAAAATCTGCCGATTACGTCGTAGATATTTATCGATCATCGACAAAAACTGTTCTGGGATGGCCTGATAAAACTCCACCACATCCTGATGATGTTCTCAGATTTAACAATAATCCAGATGCTGAAGGGAGGCATATTTCACCAGAGATTGTAAATATAACCTCAACGATCGCAGTCAATCTTGTATGTGATGTAATTGATGGTAGTTATCAAACAGATCTTGGGATATCGAATCAAGCTCAACAAGGATACGTTCTTTACACATTTACTCCAATGGATCCTCCTGGATCCTTAATCGTGCAGGAACCAATCAATTCGGTGTATCTACTGGTCAAGAATTAATTTTAAACTCATCGACCAGAGTGAACACTTGATTGATTTACGTGGCCAGGTTTACTGATAAACCTCAATGTAAAATCGTAAACGATTTTTATCGTTAACGATTTTTTTTATCTTGATTCACGAATTAATCGGATAAATATTACATATGTACCAGCACGTTAAGGTTTTTCTACACGACAAGGAAGCACTTGGAAATACAATCAAATTAATATTTACACAGTCTTCATTCAACATCGCTGATATAGTCATTGATGGGTTCGGTGACGAAGATTTTTTTACTGACGCAAGAACAGATTGCGGCTAGAACATATTTCTATGATCACGTGTGACCGAGATCAGATTAAAAACTACGCGCATTCCTGCATTAAACTTGATGAACTTAAAAGAGTATTATATAGTTTTGAATAAAATCATTAAAATTAATATTTATTTACAGATTTGATGCATTTCATCTTTTTTTATTATCCATTTTAGTCAATTTTATCGTACAAAATCTGACAGATTTCTGATTTTTGTAGGTGAAGCCCCGAGCCATTCTCTAAATGATATATCGATAAATCGCTTTATTTCATCTCTTTTTGGTCTGTTTCTTGTTTATTCTCTTAAAAATATATCCGATTTTATTTGATTTATGAGGAAAAGATGAAATTACCGATTTATCGATAAATCGTTTAGAGAATGGCTCGAGGTTTTACCCTACAAATATTACAATTTTGATAGATTTTCTAATTTATTTCGACTAAAATGGGTAAAAAAAGATGAAATTTTATCAAAGATTACAAATCTGAATAAAAAAAGGATATCATAACAGAATAAAAAAGGATATTATAACAGAATAAAAAAGGATATAACAGAATAAAACAACAGAACTGTAGAGGAATTAATCCAAGCTGCCATCGATAACAGCGTTTTCATTTATAATCTTTTTTAGTTGTCTCATGCGTGTGTTAATAATGTTGTTTGTTTCATATTCGTGAGACAGTTTCGATTTAATATTTTCTAATGCGATATAAAGTGGTACAAACTTATTTACATCTGTATCTTTTACCATTGATAAGGACTGAACATTATAGACTCTATGTTCTTTATCAGCCTTTACTCCGTTGAAAGTGCATAAGCACCTTCAAGATTTCGTTAATGGATTGACTCGAAATCACAAATTATTTTTTCTGGATCGAGCTGTGTATTTATATTTTCATTTTTTCATTTTTTACTGCAGACATTATAAAATTAATTTTTTCGATGTTCATATATATATATATATATATATATATATATATATATATTTATTTATATATTTATATATAACATATATATTTAAATTTTTAAAAAAATATGACCGTTAACCTTTAGGTTCGAGTGTTCTAGCAGGCTCAATTCATATTATGGACAGCACAACCTTTAACCCCATGGTCACCACCGTGCCCTTGCAGGTCTAAGGCATATTAAGCACAGCACAACTTTTAACCCCAAGATCACCACCGTGACCATGCAGGTTTAAGGCATATTATTGACAGTACAACCTTTGAAATCCATGGTCACCACCGTGCCATTTCAGGTTTAAGGCATGTGAAACATATAATCTTAATTAAGGACAGCACAACATGAAAAACACAACATTAATATAATACGAATTACGTATTACGATGACCTCTCTACACATTATGTACACACACACATACCCAGATATCAAACCCGGGTGAGTAAAACGATCGCCATGAGATGTGTGTACATAATTTCGATTTTTGAATTTTGATATTTTTAAATTTCGATTTCGATTTCGAATTTTTGATTTTTTCGAATTTCGAGGTCCTGTTATATAGTTATCTCTACAGAACATACTTTCTAAAATTAATCGTATATATTTTCACAGACATTATATATTTTTGCAGACAATTTGAATATAATATAGTTATCTACATAGATAAATTCAGGTCCGATTACATGTACGTGGTACGAATCTAAAAATAACCTTTTGCATTATACGCTACGTGATGTTATTTCTGCTTCGTTATGTTTGTAAGAGAGAAACAATAAATTTCTTCTACTAATTTGAAACAGCAGCAGAGAGGGTGAACAGACCACCCTTTTCGAGCAAAAATAAGGCTTCCAGATAACGTTTTCGAGCAAAATAAGGCTTACAGACCACGTTTTCGAACAAAGTATAAGGCTTCCAACGAAATCTCATTTAACCAAAAAAAAAGTCTCCGTTTTTGCAAAAACGGAGATTTTACGATTTTTTAATCAATTTTGCTCGCAACGATGTGGTCATCACCCTCTCTGCTGCTACAAGTTAACAAAAAATAAGAAATGATTTTAACCGAATATTTGATCAAGTCCGATACGATATCGTGTCCGAGGATCATGCAAATTTATTGTTGCGAATCCGTACTGGGTTGACTGAGCATGACTAAAGAAGTTTTTAAATTGATTGAAGTCCATATCAGAACACCATGTCTGCCATATATTTCTAAGAGTATGAGTATCAACTCCGTTGAATACAGCAAGAATATTGCAGTTATCTCTGATGACTTTTGGAACCTGAGTGTAGCGTTGAGTGACATATATCACGTCAGTGGTTTTATACCTGCCTCTGGAAAAGATCCTAGCAGGATTTTTTTGTTTATCCAACATTATATCGTCGTATACGACTAAATTGTTAATATCTCCATCAATATCATCAATGCTCGGTGCTTCATCGATATCGGTTATAAACTCAATAATACCCTCTCCGGATTTTTCTACCGCGCTGTCGTTAAAATCTTTTAGCACTTCATAACATCGTTGATCTTCTACGCTAGGGGCAATTAAACACAACTTATCCCACTTCATCCATCTCATTATTAAATTGAGTAACAATTGCGTTTTACCGGATCCAGATGGCCCGATTATAATCATCCGGATAGAGTTTGGTAGCGCTGCATGATGCTTAACTGGTTCTCTTGTTTTAGTCGCTGAAAAATCAATTATATCCATATTTCTATACATAAATTATGGATCTATATTGTATGAAGTGTAAAACGCGTACTAGCACAAATGATGTGACGACGGTTACAACTAAAAATAACAGATCAGCACTTACTGGTAGATGTGCAACATGTGGTATTAAAAAGTTCAGATTTGTTTCTACAAAATCAAAGATTTTACAATTCGGAGATGTTTTAAAAAAAAACGAGGAGGTGATATCGCAGCCAAATTGGCAAAGCTCCCTGGAACCCCATGGGCAAAGTACCCCGGAGAAAAGCACCTTCCAGGATATAGCTACTGTGGACCGGGAACCAGACTTGATATCAGACTCAATGATTAAAATCAGTCCCGACCCGGTGAAGAACCAATAAACGCCATTGATAAGGCCTGTCACCTTCATGATGTTGCTTATAAAAGCAGCAATTTGCAACACAGGCATCTAGCAGATGTGAAATTAATTCATGCGTTAAATGCTATTCCTGATAAATCCTTCAAAGAAAAATTGGCTTCCTTTTTAATAAAATCGGCTATGAAAAATAAATTGATGTTAGGTGCCGGTAATTAATAATATGGAATCAATTTATTATTCCCCAAGAGGATACTGGAGGGGTAAATCAGCAGTCCATAAACTCGCTAGCGCTGCAAAAGTGAAAAAAAAAACACTGCGGCTAATTGGTTATCCAAACAGGCACTATGGCAAATTTATCTACCACCGCCTAAACAAATTCAATTCTCGCATTTTGATGTGACCGCTCCTAATGAAGTTCATCAGGCTGATATATTATTTCTGCCACATGATCGTGGTTACAAATACGCTTTAACCGTAGTTGATATTGCAAGTCGATACAAAGAAGCAGAACCGTTAAAAACAAAATCAGCCACTGAAGTCGCTTCTGCATTTGAAAGGATTTATCGACGAGGTCCTCTGCACTGGCCAAATCTATTGCAGGTTGATCCTGGCAAGGAATTTCAGGGTGCAGTGTTATCTACAATGAAACATCATAATGTCACCATACGACGAGGGCATACTGCGCTACATCGCGATCAGGCCATTGTAGAACGATTTAATCGGACGATTGCTGAGCGGTTATTTGGATATCAATACGCAAAAGAATTCATTCAAGAAAAGCGATCCCGTGAATGGGTCAAAAGGTTACCAGCTGTGATTACCGCACTGAATAATGAGATTACTAGAACAATCAACATGAAACCTAGCAACGCTATTAAAAAGAAGTCTATACCCGTACAACCACAAAAAGATTTCAAAGAACCAATTCTTGGTAGTAATGTCACTGTTAGATACTTATACGAACCAGGAGAGCTTGAGGGTGGTAAAAAAGGGCTACTGATCCTATTTGGAGTGTTACTGCACACAAGATATCTAGTATAACACGATCTACGGGTAGACCTCCAGTCTATAAACTGGATTCAACTGCCCCTCAGCGGGGTTTTACTCGACAACAACTACAGGTAATTCCCGAGGATACTCAATTGCCACCGCATGGTCTTAACTAGCACCGTTGCGTCTATTGCACTCAAGACAAGTCAACATCACATTGTTTCTGACATGACCGAGACTGTTATTTTTTCTGTCTACGGTAAATTGGCGAGGATCTTTATCCGAATACTGCCAACGCATTATACAATTGCAACTCGCGCAGTGATTATTCTGTTGTTTCTTCAAAGTGATTATTAATTCAGCATCAATATCAAATTCTCGTTGTTTTTTTTTTGTCCTGTTGTTTGTAACCGGAGAGTTTTTTATCAATAATTTTAACATCAATATCATCCATTGTTGTGTCATTATCATCGAAAACAATTCTTCGAAGCTGATTTATTCTTCGTACTCTGGATACTGCGAGATAGACTAAATTCGACCATTCGATGTGATTATCCACCATCCAAACAATTGTATCCGATATAGTCAATCCCTGTGAAGAATGTATTGTTGCTGCGTATCCTAGCGTCCACGGGGATTTATTAGCACGCAATGCATCTTCAACGACATTGATATCAACCAGCACAATATCATTTAATACGAGAATTTGTTTTTCACTCTGTCCTGGAATATCAACTTCAATATTCTGTTTTCGTGTATCCGATGGCCTATAACAAAGGGGTACTGGAAGCGTTGCAAATTTTTCTTTATGCAATTCAAATAACTTCATCTGAAGTGTGTCCCTGACTATTTTTCTACTTGCAATTATCAAATCATTTGGTCTCCATGTTTCCCAGAAATCATTCATTGGAGTTTCTGAAATCACTTCACGCGCTATTTCGCATTGGATTCTATCCGGTTGTAATCTAATTAGCGCTTTGAATTCTCGTAATCGTTCATCAATTGATCTATAATCAGTGGTAATTTCTTCATAATAGTCTACAAAACCCCTTAGCCATTCATGTGGAGATGCACCGATAAATGGTGGTGGTTGGCCGTGATCACCGCACATGACGACTTTTGTGTTTTTGTTTAACAACCACTCGAGAAATGTTTGTAATACATCTAATGACACTGTGCATATTTCATCCCAAATTATGATTTCAGGAATGAATTTATCACCCATACGCTCAGGAGTCCATTTGTCACCCTTCCATCGAAAGAAACTATGGTAAGTACAGGCATTTACCCCTCGCTGTATCATCTCTCTGGCGAGTCTGTGAGTCGGTGTTAGCACAATCATGGTTGACCGACGAAATAATTCAATTGCACGAGTTGTCTTTCCTGACCCACCACAACCGTTTAAATAAACTGTCTTGTATCTACATACTGGATCAGATACCGGTGGTGCATTAGAAAATTCTGATTGAATTTCAATACGGTTATATGAAAGATATTTATCATCCATGGCAACGTCTGCGGATTCACAATACTCATGTAGCATCTCCTTTTTAAATCGCCAACGCCCCCAATTTTCTTCGGGATCTGTGAATTTAGCTACAGCTGATTTGTACTTATTGTGTATATACATCGAATCAGTGGCCACTCTAACCGCGGTATTAGGAAATCTATTTATCATCGAAAATAGATTAATAGAAGCATAGGCTAGCATAGATGATCTTAAATGTGTATACTGGGAATTATATCCATCACAGTAGGTAACAACCGTACCCATTTTCTCACCATTGGATAGAAAAGCATCCTTACGGGATACAAGTTTTCCCTGTTTCATTAAATCCGTTACAATAAAATCGTATTCAGCGACGTCTATGATCAACCGCGAAGAATATTTTGCGTTGTCGTATCTTCCACCCTGGGTAAATTTACCGATTATTCTTCGTCCAAAATCTTTTGCTTGTTCTTTTTTAATTTCAAATAACTTCTTAGACCGATTCATGATTTGTTCTTCATTGAAATCAGGGAATTGTTTTCGCTGTTCGCTGATTATACGATCTAAATCGGGTTGTGGTAGCCAAACTTCTTTCTGAGCTCGATAGCATATAATAGCCTCAGAAACAATCAACGATATTAGCATACCACAATCAATCATATATCGTAGTAACACTATTGGCATCCAGGCCTTTTCAGATAGGTGTCTACCGAGCCAAACATAACTACACGGATGTAACCCTGTAGCTAATTCGAATGATATCACACGAGCGAATCCGGTTAAATCAAAATCAGGTAATGGTCCATTAATGGCAACACGAGTCATTTCATGCGTGGGGTGTCCAAATCGTTTGAAGTAGTTACTAAATTCCCCATATCCGAGAAAACTTCCGGGATAACACGCGGATATATCAATTGAAATCATACCATCACGTGAGTATTTCGTATTCCACAGTCCTCCATGACCAAATCCGACGCAACTCAATTTAACATCTTCGAGAAAATCACTTCGTGTTGGACGCCATGAGTTTTTTTCTCTTGCGAAGTGAGCTACCACTGATGGAATAGTAAAACTATCCGTGAGTAGTTTTTCATGGAAACTCTCCGGTGAAAAATCACTAGCGATTTTTCTCATTCTGTTATCTAATTCTTCAACGCGATATAATTCACCATTTGGTCTTACAAATTGATCGAATCCTATTTCGGGATCTTCATCACTTCTAAGTAACCACACTGACACAGGATCATCTTTACACAACGCATGAATAGCATCGAATAATTTCTCTTCATAGAAAACATCCCCGGAAAATTCCGGGGTGATATATTTCACGGTTCGTTCTCGTGGAAATACTGTTACCGCAGGTGTCCACGCGTGTTTGTTATGATCAATAATCTGTATTGGAGCTCCTCGCGATTGATATTTCGGTTCGTATAAAACCTCTCCGGTTATTGTTGTTACTGATATTGGGAATTTTAATGATGCTTCTAATTTAGCTATATCAGAAATCTTTGCACCATGCTGTTTCACTGTCAGTTCCCATTCGGTTATTTTCCTACGTCGCAGATCAGTTAGTTTATTTCCTCGGGATGCATTTGTGAAGTGTTCCATTACCCGTGTTGCCACGCAATTCAGTGAACTAGAATATTTCATAGGAGCTAGTTTTGCGATATCGGGTTTATCATTTAATGGATATATCCCATAAACCATTGCTGTTACGGGATAAGATCTTTCGTAGTATGGTTTGTCAATGCCGGTTAGACTTCCTGGTTTGGAATCTCTACTCACAATGACAGCTTTTTTATTCTTGAGAATTGGTTCAAATTTATCCCTAATAATCCATTTGCCATCGACTTCAATAATGAATTTTATTCGGAAAAAATACCTTTTTTCCCCAACACGTGAAATTATCACTGCTGCTTTTTCATCAGTCATGGTAGCATCAACAACACCATCAATTCGAAATGTTGACCAACAATAAGATGCTCCATCACGCTTGAATTCATTAAAACAGTCTCTGATTTTACTAATCATGGCTTTATCAAGAATTGTATTCTTTGGTGTATTAGAAACTATATCGAGATTGAATTGAGCATCTTTCCAGGGTAATCTCTTGGACGTTTTTTTTGGTTTATCGAGATTAAATTTAGGATTAATTTTTAATAATCTCTTAAACTCTTTCATGTTTCCGTCTATTAAACGTTTTTTTGGTTTATCGAGATTAAATTTAGGATTAATTTTGTTACGTTTTTTTGGTTTATCGAGATTAAATTTAGGATTAATTTTTAATAATCTCTTAAACTCTTTCATGTTTCCGTCTCTTGGACGTTTTTTGGGTTTATCGAAATTAAATTTAGGATTAATTTTTAATAATCTCTTAAACTCTTTCATGTTTCCGTCTCTTGGACGTTTGAGATTAATTTTAGGATTAATTTTGTTACGTTTTTTGGGTTTATCGAGATTAAATTTAGGATTAATTTTTAATAATCTCTTAAACTCTTTCATGTTTCCGTCTCTTGGACGTTTGAGATTAATTTTTAATAATCTCTTGTTACGTTTTTTGGGTTTATCGAGATTAAATTTAGGATTAATCTTCAATAATCTCTTAAACTCTTTCATGTTTCCGTCTATTGGACTTTTTTTGGTTTATCGAGATTAAATTTAGGATTAATTTTCAATAATCTTTTAAAATCCTTATCAGCATTGAATTCAGCATTTTTCGAAGGCGTTCTCCTTAATTCCCTCATGCTATAATTAAAACAAGCATTTAAATGAAGAATTTATATATAATGAATCACTGCAAGTGGCTTATGATTGGATCAGTAACCCCGTGTAACAAATCATGCAGAAATGAGTTTTGTGGGTATCATATGCAAAGCTTTCGACGTGGAAGCCTTGGCCCGTTACCCTGCATACGATGTGGGGTTGGGGTTAGGGGAAAATCTCAGTTGTGTTTGAATTGCGGTGGAAAGCGATACAGGGAGTTGAAGCGTTATTATGATAAAAGAATAAAAAATGGACAATCAATCAGAAATTATGACCCTGAAAAAGTCCCTGACACTGACAACGTCCCTGACAAAATCATAAGAACTCCTCAAGACTACATCGAAAGATTTATCATTAAACCAAACAATGAATTAGACAAACAATAGTATTATGTGTACGAATGAACCAAGAATTCAGACACCATCCCTTGATTACAAATTATGAAGCATCCAGTGATGGTGTTGTAAGACACTGTAGACTGAAGAAATCAGTTGGTGCTGTGAATAATCAAGGGTACTTGATGTTTACTGTTGGGAAGAAAACTTATCTCAATCATCGTTTCGCATTTGAATGTTTTTATGGATTGATCGAGGATGATTCTGTCATTGATCACAAGGATTCTAATCCGAAAAACAATTCTTTATCAAATCTGCAGGCTGTTACTCAAAGTGAGAATACCAAACGAGGAAAGACTGGAAAATGCAAAACGGTTGGGAAGAGACCTGTGAAATCTTTGAATACGATAACTAACGAAGAAAAAATATTTCAATCAATAACCAGCGCCGGTAGGCATTTCGATATTTGTTCACCCTCAGTACGATTTGTTGCAGAGGGGATTTATCGATCGGCTATTTCAAAAAGGACGGGACAAAAAGTTCAATTTAGTTATGTCTAATGCGTCATATTTTTCATTTAGAAATATATCATTATTATAGAATAATGAATTCTGAAAACATGAATAGCATTTTATCCGAGATTTCAAAATTGAAAAGTTGGGATATTGAACTATCAGATGGGTTAAATCCTGATCAAATCATGTCTGATTTTCAGGATATAGAATACGGAGTTAGCACTAACAAGTATATGCTACCAAAGAAGTATGCGCTCATCAAGAGAATTCAGAATTCTATTCGGGACTCTCTCGCATTTTCCAGTGACGTAAGTGTGTTCGCTCCGTTGTATACCATCGTAGAACGAATACGAAAAGAATTGGGGTACGAATACGAATTGAAAAAGGAGGTTAATTCTAAAATTAGAAACCTACGGGTATTAATTCAAGAAAATGAACAATTTTGATTGACCGACCATTTATCATTATTTGATTGACCGACCATTTATCATTATTTGATTGTGACCGTCCCTCATAGAGATTTTCATTTTTTTTAGCATTTTTTGATTGACAATGTCAAAAACAGTGAAAATATTTCACACTGAATAAAAATTGATGGACGGTTCAGATTGATCAAAATAGAATGAGGGAAGTGTGGTATTAATTATTTTATATACAATTTCCACACTTCTCTCAAACCTGATAGGATGAAATAACACTTCCACGATGATGTTAGGTCGGGTTCGGGAAAATTGTTTCACAATTGAAAAATTGTTTTGCAATTGAAAAATTGTTTCTGATTTAAAATAATGGTCAATGAAGCATTAACAACCCGATTGGCTCGTGAACGACTGGATGCAATCAGGAGATTTGTACCAATTCGTGACTCTGTACGGAATAAACTACAACAACGACAGAGTCTTCAGACTGATTTTGCTGCGGGATCTGAAGAATTGTTTAAACCAGTAACCACAGCAACGAAGGAGATAGAGCGTGCTATACTGGGAGATGATCCTGACGGTAAAAGAAAAGAAGAGGGTCTTATTCCTGTGTTAGAAAAAATAGCAAAAAGAACTAAACAAACAAAAAAATCCTTGCAATCACTTCCTCAGGATATATCAACCGCTTCGAAACGAAAATTTAAAGGATTTCAAGAAGAACTAGTTAGTGGACTACCTAAATCAATTATATTTACCGAGAGCGCTAAACAACAAATTCTCAACGAGGATATAGACAATTTAGGTGAATTCGCTGCTAACAGCTATGATTCACAAGAGAAGTTTTTCACGGACAATTATTCGGATTATAGAATGTCACATAATGAATGGGCTGATATAGTGTATGAAATAAATACTGGGAGTTTAGATAGAAGGATGAAGGAATACAGAGACTTCAAGAGAAAATTTCAACTCCAAATAAGACAGCCATACGATGAGAAGAAATTTCTGGGGAGTGGTCTAGTTGGAAACGCTAGCGTTTCATGTCCTGGTAGTGTTCTCAGTGATATATCACGATTAGAGGTTCTTGTAGGAGGGTTCCGAGCCGGAAATAACTCACCGGAAATAATTAATGAAGCAGCTGATATCTGTAGACGATTATTTCAGGGTGGTATCATGGATATCAGCACATATCGAGATTTCATTGGCGAGTTAGTGGAAAGTGGGTATCATAGTGACTGAATTGAAAAGTCAATTGATTAGATAAATAACAATTGAAAAATTGTTTCTGATTTCAAATAATGATCATACACTACAATCATGATAAACCAACCCCCGTCTACGTAGTTAATTCACGGTTTCCGGTTTATAGAGCATACTACGGAGATGGTTTAGGTAATACCATTGCAGGGTTATTTGCGAGAATGGCTCCAAAAGTGATGCCGTTGGCTAAACAATTAGGAATGAAAGCAACTGATGTTATTCGTGATAAGGGTATTGGTGCTGTTGGAGATCTTGCTGGAAAAGCGTTTTCAACTGCGAAGAATAAATTAACATCATTAGTGAAATCACGGATGAAATCCAAAGGATTTTCAAAACCGTTACCGTCTACAGCGGAAATGCCTGCAAGTGTTAGTAGAATTATAAATAACGCAGTAGATGAAAAATTAGCGTCGATGGTTTTAACCCCCGACCAAAGCAATATTGCAAATATGATAGCAGGAAGTGGCTTTAAAAAACTACGACGATGAAAATGGAAAATCGCGATTTAGACTCTGATAAATATAATAAAATGTTCAAAAAGTCACATGATCCAGCGTTTGATATAGACGCCCCAGTTGGCAAGGATGATTCTGTACGCGATTATCAATATTACGCCTATCATGCAATAGACCCAAATAGTCGAGCAAGAATCGATCTTCAAGTCCATGATACCAGTAAATACTTTCTACCCGCTGAAGCGTTTATTGAAGTAGAAGGAGAAATTGTAACAGCTGCTGATACTCCTGCTGTACCAGCACCGTATCCAGCTGGTACTCAAGTCGGTTTTGTCAATAATGGTATCATGGCGTTATTTGAGAGTGCAAAATATCTCATTGATGGAAAAGAAATTGAGGCGATAGATCGCGATGTTGATGTGGCTACAACAATAATCGGGTTAGCGAGATATTCCGATGATTATACAAGATCAGCAGGACCTTCTATGATGTTTGCAAAAGATGCTACAAATACCGCTGGAGGAAAACAATTTGTTGTAAGACGACCAAAGAATAATGCTGGCACCGCTAATATTGATGCCGAAGATATGATTATAAACAACGATGTTAATTTCAATCTAGGAGCTGCAACACGTATTTCAATGTTGCAAGGAGCGCGTAAATCATTTTCATGCGCGATTCCACTGCATCATATATTTGGATTCTGTAGAAACGTCCGAAAAGTTATTTATGGAGCGAAGCATACAGTATCGCTTGTACGAAAGAGTGATGATAGTGACGCAATCTGGAGGATTCCAGCAGACAATGCAAATCCAAATGCTGATGCCGGTAAAGTCAATTTAACAAAAATATCATTGTGGATGCCAGTGTTGACTCCAGCAATCACCGCAGAAGAACGATTACTATCATTTATGGACCAAGGAGGAAAGTCGTTGTTGAGTTGGCTAACCGTGAGTACAGATGTGAAGCAATCAAATCTGAACGGGTTATTCACGTGGAATCTAGCATCAAAACAAGGCGTTTCTGCGCCACGTCATATATTTATTGCGTTACAGGATAACACACGAGTTGGCGATCAACGTTTCAGTCATATGATATTTGATCAATTAGGTGTGAAAGACGTCTCACTGAGAATAAACGGCCAACAGGAACCATCCGAGGATATACAACTTAATTACACAGAAAATCATATTGCACGAGTTTATCATCGTCTGTTGTCATTTATGGCACGTGATCAAAATGTGGATACTGGTTTGCAAATATCACAATATGATTTTAAAAATCTGTATCCAATCTATTACTTCTCACTGGAACATCTCGATTTGATGAGACAATCTGTTGTTGATATACATTTTAGAGCTAATGTGACTCGTGGTGCTATTGCTGATTATAGAGCGGTTGCTGTCATTCTCAGCGACAAATCAATGCTACTTGAAGGTGTTGGTGGAAGAATGAGAGTGGTAGATGCACCAGTGGAAAACATGTAATTGAAATTGTAAACGATTTAGAATCAATCAATTATGTATAATGTCATATAGTAATATTAGTGTTGCGTTAACTCCCGGTCAATTAAAAAAATTGCAATCGGAATCAGCTAAAAAATGTGGAACCACAATCACGTTGAAACCCAACCAAATGACTGGTGGTGCAAATAAACTATCGCTGACAACTCGTCAGGTGAAACATTTCAATGATGCACTAGTAGCAAAAAAGGGTGTTCAGATTACTCTTTCTGCGGCTGCTATCAAAAATATGATTAAAACAGGCGGTATATTCCCGTTGTTAGCTGCGATACCAGCATTGATTGCAGCAGCAGCCCCAGCGGTGGCTAAAGCGGCAGCGTTAGGAGCCGTTGGTACTGCAGCAGGAATGGCACTAAAGAAGGCAACTGGGAAAGGATATAAAAAAAAGGGAAAGGGTCTAAGACTACCAGGAACCCCGTATTCGTGGTACAGCGGAAAGGGTCTAAGACTAGGACCGGTTTATTAATTGGAGAGTCTATGACTCAGGAACCTATGGTTCCCATGTCCAATTTTGATTTACTCGATGCTGCTAAAAAACTCGCGATTAAAAACTTCAGAGGTGTCTTTATGAAAGATCAATTACCACATCAACCAAACAGCGTTGAAACCGGAATCATTAATTTAGATAACAGCACCGGACCCGGAACTCACTGGGTTGCATACGCTATTGATCCACGTGGGATTGTCTATTTTGATTCATATGGATTAGCCCCACCAAAAGAGTTTATGCGTTATATAAAAACCCTTCCAATGAAGACTTGGTATTCTACGCTACCAACACAACAAATGAATGACCCACCAATATGTGGCAGCGAAGTATTAAATGTCCTTAACGCTATTTCTAACTCCTTGAGTAACCCAAGCGGAAAACCACCACATGTTGTCGTGAATGAATACACTAGTAATCGCTGGAGAAAATCGAAGATTTTTCAACGAAGTCGTCAAAAACGATTTTAGAGAGAGAAAGAGTTTTACAATAACATGATTGATATTTGGGAGAGATCTTTGAAACCCAAACCCGATGACACTGCAACCGGTGATGTAAAAAAACTAATCAAAGATGAAATAGCTGAGACGTTAAATTTAGCAAGTGTTGACCCGAACGAAATAGTTGTATTTCAGGACAAACAGGGTAAATTGAAAAGCAGTGATGTGTCATTGAATGACATTTTGATACGGCAGCGCGAAGCCGCTGAAAACTCTATTGCGCTATATTCCAACAGTGGACAACTTAAACCAGGCGCACTTGTGTCTACAATCACCGACGCGATTGACGCCCACAAACGTGATCTGGAGGATTATATACGAGGTTATAGTACTTTTCGCAAAAATGTCGTACATAAATTCTTTGGAACCCCGCTTGTGGTTGGCATGACTCTCGCTGAAATTAAAAACTATCTATCGCAATTCTTTTTTAACAAGGACGCGGAAAGGATGATGAATGAAAATGAAATCAAGGCAAATTATCTCGAGATTTCTAAACTAATAGAAGATCAAAAACCCACTAACGACGTCATTGTTAAGTTTTTTGGAAACCCGCTTGTGGCAGGCATGACTCTCGCTGAAATCAGAGAGTTTATCGGCAAGCACACCCACAATGCCTACATCGCTAATAGTTTCTTTGGTGTCCCGGCTACATCTACGATGACTCTCAAAGATATTAATATGTTTATGGTGAGACAAACAACACTTAATACCATCGTTGATAGATTTTTAGGGAGAACACCTGTTTCTGAAACCACATCGTTGACAGGCCCGACCCTCGCTGAAGTTAAAAAAGCTATTGACGAACAAAAATCCGCCAGTGAAATGGTTAACAAGTTCTTTAGAGGACCTGAAGGTTACGATACCACTACGACATATTTTGACCTCGCTAATGATTATAAACTCCAAATAGATATGGAATTTAACATCCTTTTGTTTACATTTTTTAAACGCCGCGATAAAACGCTGATGAAATATTCCGAAATCGATAAAACCTATTCCGACGTCATTGATGATATTCTTAAACTAAAGGGGAATTTTGAGCGGGTACAAAAACCAGTCAATGACATTGTTGATAAGTTCTTTGGAATTCCACACAACGCGGGTATGTCTCTCGTTGAAATTATCGCGGCTATCGATAAAGTAAAAACTCCACATAGTGTAAGCGTCAATAACATCGTGTACACGGTTGATAGTGGGACTTTTGATTGGATCCGGGGAAATGATAATTATCTTCGTGTTGGCAACAGACATACTGGTGCACCAGGTTGCTACCGACTTACAATAATACATCACCGTAAATTTGATTTGGAATTCAGCAACACAGGTATCAGAGGTGTTAACACGCTGACATATATATTAGATAAAGTACCAAAACCTCCACCCTATATACCAATCCCGCTTACGATTACTATAAGCAATTCCGACGAGTCTGTGATTAGGGAGCCACTACCCTGGATAATAGAATTTGTATCCGGTGTCCCCTCATCCGATCCTAAAACCACTTCGTTAATAGGATAATTGAAAGGAAAATCCTTCGGATTTCACAATTGAAAACGCTAGCGTTTTTAAAATAACAATGATTTCATCAACTCAATGTCGCTATGATCAGGTCAGAGAATTTCAAAATAGACTCAAAACCCTCGCCGAGGAGTATCAAATAAAAATAAAAAAATACCGACGAAGAATCACCGCAATTGATATTACTATGTACTCGGTGTCAAGCGTTCTCGCTGGCGCCGGAATAATACTTGCATCGGTTACAATGATTGCCCCGGTCGTAGTTCCAATTTGCATTTCTGCGGTGGCTACAATCGGGGGTATATCAACCGGGATAGCAAAAAAGATATCATCATGCAGCCAGAGTAAACTGCAGAATTACTTAATTCAATTTCATATTGCATCAACCGCATATTCGCAGTTATCCCTGATGATATCGTCGTCACTCGATAATACAATTATATCAGATAGTGAATTCTCAGCGATGGTCAGTATTTTTGATTCCGCGATATCGAAATTAGAGCGACAACATGAATATAATAACAATGACAACACCGATGGAATTGGAAAACACGAACCCAAAAACCAAAATGATCTCAATAATCTCAACCATACCAGATTGTGAGTTCTCAGTGATGGTCTGTATTTATGATTCCGCGGTGTCAAAATTAGAAATACAACATGAGTATAATAACAATGACGACACCGATGGAATTACTTCAACAAATAGTGGAGAACACGAACCCAGTACAAACAAGCATGATATCAATAACATCAACGGAACCCGAGTTTAGTGTGAATTTCCCTAGCCCAGTCCCCGTGAAGGAGATAGCGCTAGCAAAACTACGAGTGTATCACAGTTGGCCTAATATCAGATCAAAATCATTTGGTGGTCAACAACCCAATAATTCTTTAGTGTTTTCAAATAAGAATAAACCCGACGGAACCCCAGACTGGAACGTCGTTTCGATACCAACCGGATCATACCAAATCGAACAAATCAATAATGAATTCGCGCGTAGAATAAAATCGATTACTGGAACAGAATCGAAAATCGCTATAACAGTTCATGAGCCGACGCTATCATCCGCAATTGAGATAAGCACAGAAGGATACGTCGTAGATATCTATCAGAGTTCTATTAGAACCGTACTAGGATGGCCTGAAAAACCACCGGAAAAATCCACCACCGACTTAACCACGGACGTAGAATCATATCATGAAATCAATCCCAGTTATCGAGATAATTTATCTGATATAAGAAAAGGAAAAATCGCCGATAGATTTATATTCACCAACAAAGACACATTGCAATGGGATTTTATCATTAAAAGAACAACCGACTCATCTGTTACTATTTCATTTACGCTAACTGACGTCCGTGGTTATTTTAATGAGATTAAACAATTATATGACACACAACTAGAACAACTACGGAAAACAAGATCGCAAAAACACGTTGAAATAATAAATCAACTTATATCGGACATGGAATATATCTATGAACTAATTATTCAAACAATAATTAATGACAACAGCGACAATAAACAACGATTCCTAACCGATTACAATATCACAGAAGACGATCTGCGTAATTTCAAGTTTCCGAAATACAACGCTGATGAATTAGCAAGAATTGTTAAAACCGATATCAAAGCGCTACAAAAATCAGATTCAACTGTCCTCCTCAAATATAATAATGATCCAGATGGTGGCGGTAGGCATATCGCTCCGTTCAACGTGAATATTTCATCGGTGATTGCGCTCAATTTAGTATGTGATGTTATCGAAGGAAGCTATCAGATTAATCTAGAGCAATCAAATCAAGCTCAGCAGGGATATATTCTTTATTCGTTTGCACCAACAGCTCCTCCAGGATTCCTAATTATTGAAAACCCAATTAATCCTGTCTACATGCGATGCCATAATAATTCATTAACCAGAATTAATTTCAAACTCACCGACCAGTCAAATAATCTGATTGATTTACAAGAAGAGGTGTTAGCGATTAGTTTGTTTGTAAAGTCCTAAGGACTGGATCAAATATTCGGTTAAAATCATTTCTTATTTTTTGTTAACTTGTAGCAGCAGAGAGGGTGATGACCACATCGTTGCGAGCAAAATTGATTAAAAAATCGTAAAATCTCCGTTTTTGCAAAAACGGAGACTTTTTTTTTGGTTAAATGAGATTTCGTTGGAAGCCTTATATTTTGTTCGAAAACGTGGTCTGTAAGCCTTATTTTGCTCGAAAACGTTATCTGGAAGCCTTATTTTTGCTCGAAAAGGGTGGTCTGTTCACCCTCTCTGCTGCTGAAACTGTTATCCGATTATGTTACTTCACTGATATTAATTAGGACGTAGCTGGTTGATTACTTAAATACAGCGACAAAATAGGTTACTATCCACGAAGAAATAAGTAATATGGAGTTATCTCCCATTTTTCAGTTCATTTACAATTCAGTAGTATATGAACTGAGAGAAATGGCACCTTTTTGTAATACTGTAGGTCTCTAGGTAATAGTATTATATCTTACTGAAAATATCCCTAAAACTATATATATTAAAAAAATAGTAAAGTAATATAAGCAACTTAACTACAGGGAGACAGTCTCTCCCTTCAAAAGTATTGAAATGTAATTTTTTGTTTATATTTTTTGAGAGAGCAGATTTGGTAATATTTTCTGCGACAGCGTGTATTGAATACCTGTTAATATCAAAATATTTATCAGCTGCATATGTTGATGGGAATATTATTTGTTCTCCGGTCTCTATATTTGTAAATATAACTGATCTTGCACTACTATCATTATAACCGACATTTCCAAATCTACAATTTTGACTTTGTGTGACAGCTCTAAGATTATCCAGGGAGTTATGTTTCGGATTTGAATCTATATGATCGATGACAAGACTGTCTTCGATCACCCCACAGAAATACTCGTAGATGAACCTATGACAGAGATATCTTTTTTTCCCAACAGTGAATCTAAGATAACCATCATCAACAGAACCGATTGGTCTTCTTCGTATACAATGTCTGATAACACCATCATGAGATGCTTCGTAGTTCGTAATGGTAGGATGTATCATGAATTCATTTTGCTCCATTTAATATAAATATCTTTTGTTCGATTACTTATTTGCCTTAATCTTTACTTTGGAATCTAATCAGATAATCTTCCGAGGATTTTATAATCCTGTCGCTATCATTATTTTTTTATCATAATATCGTTTCAGTTCTCTGTATCTTTTACCACTACATTGCACACACAAGCGTGTTTCACCTCGTACCCCAACACTACATTGTAAAGACGGTTTTGGTCCTAGACTTCAATCTTGGACACGTTGCGAGTGGATTCCGCATAATTCGTTTACGCAAAATCTGTTACAAGGACTAACAGAGCCAATCATCAACCACTTGCATAGATTCCTTGTTTAAATCATTATATATATATATATGTAACATTTTTAATTTAAATACTTGTTTTAATTATAATGATGGGGGAATTCGAGAGATTATTCAAGATCGAGCTTTCTAAAAATAAAAGATTTAATCTTGACAGAATATCCCCTGTGCCGATGCGAGATCTGGTTGATCCGCCAGATAAAATCTTGATCAATAAAATACATGACGCCAAGAAGAATTTCAGAAAAAAGAAGCATCTCGTGTGTGGTTGACGTTTAAGATCATAAATGACACTAAAAATATAGATGCTACGATGAACTACAAACGAGCGGTGATGATCATTAACTACCTTGACGATAGAAAATATATTTTAAAGATCAAATGTATCGTCCTTGCAGATACAGACAATTGGATTATTCGTGATAAACGTGATCCTGTCCTTCATAACGAAAAAACTGCCATACTGAGTAAAGGTTCCAAACCAGGGATGTTGACCGGTATTGATAAAATATATTACGAAAGATCTTATCCTGTAACAGCGGGTATTTATGGGATATAACCGCTTGAGAAACCTAACACTGATAATCTATAGCCGATAAAATTCTCAAAGATAAATTGTGTGGCCGAACGAATAACAGAACATTTCACCGCCTCGACTCGTGGGAAGTGGTTAACGGATAACCGACGTAATATAATAAATTCGTGGGCAGAAAAGGTCAAATTTACCGGAGCATCTATCAAAGATGTTGCTGAACTAGGAAAGAAATTGAAACTCCCAATAACAGTAAAAATGATAACACGGAGATCTTATAGGAATCAAAATTTAAATCAAAGGGAGCTTCAATCGAAATTGTTGATCATAATGCGCATGCGTGGACTAATGCAGTAACAGTATTTCCACGCACGAGGACGGTTAAATTCTATAACAGAGATATGTTTAACCTTATTAACGAAATAAGTAAAAACGATAACAGGAGAGATCTTATACAAATCAAAATTTAAATTAAAGGGAGCTTAAATCGAAATTGTTGATCATAATGCGCATGCGTGGACTAATGCATAATGCAGTAGCAGTATTTCCACGCACGAGGACGGTTAAATTCTATAACGGGGATATTGAATGATATTGTTTTAGTTGATGTCAATGTTGTTGATAGCGCTTTATCGGATTGAACGCTAGGATACGCAATGACAATATATTCATCTCAAGGATTACCTATTTCTGATACAGTTGTCTGGATTGTGGACGATCATATCGAGTGGTCAAATTTAGTTTATCTTGCGGTGTCTCGCGTCAGGAAAATATCTCAGCTACGTAGGATTGTCGTGGATGCGTCAGAAACCACTGGCAATGTTGATGATGATATAGTAAGAAACAAATTAGATGGCTATAAACATTGTGATAAAAAAAATTAACGCGACTTCGATCTGGACGTGCAATTTATCATAACATTGAAACAAAAACAGGATAATCACTGTGCAAGCTGTAATTGTATAATGCTGTGGAAATACTCCAGTAAAAATCCTAGACAATTTACCGTAGATAGAAAAGATAACAGTCTTGGTCATACACGTGATAATGTGATGTTAACTTGTCTTGAATGTAATCGGCATAGAGGTGCTAGTTAAGTGACTGTGGTGGTAATTGTGTATCCTCGGGAATTACCTGTAATTGTTCACGTGTGAATCTACGTTGAGGAGCAGTTGAATCTAATCTGTAGATTGCAGGTCTACCTGTGGATCGTACCACGCTGGATATCTTGTGTGTAGTAATATTCCGAATAGGATTTGTCGCTCTTTTTTTTTCCTCCCTCAAGTTCACCTCGTTCGTATAAATACCTGACGATGACATTACCTAATATTGGCTGCGGTGCAATATTATGCTGTATTGGTATATATTTCGTTGTATCCACATTATTAGGTTTCATGGCAGTTGTTCGAGTAACCTCATTGTCTAATGCAGCTATCACACTTGGTAATCTTGCAACCCATTCACAAGATCTTGTATCCTGAATGAATTCGTTCGCGTATTCGTATCCAAATAATCGTTCAGCAAGTATTCTATTAAATCGTTCTACGATCGATTGATCACGATGAATTTCAGTATGTCCTCGTCGTATTTTAACATTATGTAGCTTCAATAATGATGATACTGCACCAAGAAATTCTTTGCCAGGATTAATTTGTAATATTTGTGGCCATCGCAAGGGTCCTTGTCGATAAATTCGTTCGAAGACAGATGCAACTTCATTAGCTGATTTAGTTGATAGTGGTTCTGCTTCTTTATATCTACTTGAAACATCAACAACGGTTAATGTTTATTTAAATGTTACTCTATGTATACGATCATGAGCTTAAAACAGAATATCAGGAACATTAACATCAAAATGTGCGTACTCGATTCGTTTAGGCGGTGGTAGATAAATTTGCCATATTGCTGGTCGTGCTAACCACGCTGCGGCGGTAGAACGTGGTACATTTGCTGCATTAGCGAGTTTATCGATTGCTGCTCTACCTTTCCAGTATCCGCTTGGGCTGTAATAAATTGATTACATTATAATTAATTACCCAGCACCTATTGCTATTTGGTTTTCATCGCAGGTTTTACTAACCAATTGGCTAATCCTTCCTTGAGATTGTTTATTTTTTTATGGAATTCAATGCATGAATCAATTTCACTTCTGCGATATGTCGTTGTTCTAGATCTTTACTTTTATAAGCTACATCATGAACGTGACACGCTTTATCGATTGCATTTACCGGATATTCACCAGATTTTGGTTGATCTTGTTCATCAAGTCTGATATTAAGTCGAGTGCCAGGACCGCAATAATTATATCCTGGAAGGATATTTAGCCCACGAAGTTCCTGGAAATTATGACATTAATGTTGCAATGTCACCACCGGTTTTATTTGGTAAAAAGGAAAATTTATTTCTGCCACATACGGAACATTTTCCACTGTACACTATTCTTTTATTTTTTCTTGTAACCGTAGATAAATCAGTAGTTGGAGTTTTAACCCTACAGCGTAAACAATATAAATCCATGATATAATATTATATTATGGATGTAATTGATTTTTCAGCGACACGAAAACGAGAACAGATAAAACATCATGCAGCGTTACCAAATTCGATCAGAATGATACCAATAGGCCCGTCTGGATCCGGTAAAACACAACTATTACTAAATCTGGTAATGAGTTGGTTGAAATGGAGTAAATTGTATTTAGTTGCACCATCTGTAGATGATCAGAGATGCTACAAAATATTTAAGGAATTTAATGAAAACGCACGATTGCTGAGCGCTGATGATATTATTGATTTTATAACCGATATTGATGAAGCACCATCTGTCGATGATCTCGATGGATTCGTTAATAATTTAGTTGCGTATGAGGACGTAATGCTAGATAAACTAACGGATCCGGCAAGAATATTTTCTCGAGGACGGCATAAAAACACTGATGTAATTTACGTAACTCAGCGATATACACAAATTCCGAAAGTAATCAGAGATAATTGTAATATTTTAGCTGCATGTTATGAAATTGATACACACACGCTAGGAAATATTTATAAAACCTGGTGTAGCGGAGATATGGATATAAATAATATCAGAAATTTCTTTTCACGTGCGCAAGCAACACCGTATGGTTTTATAACAATAAATCTGCAAGACAAGATATCGTGTGTAGGTATCGATCAAATATTTGGCTAATTTGTAGCAGCAGATTGACAAAATAAAGATATCCTCTAACTAAATTAAATAGATACTATTTGATATATGAAAAATTGTACATGGCTGCGTCAAGGAAGCACAGATAATGTAATAAAAAATGTCGTGGAGAATACTGCAAGAAACATAAATATATCCTATCAAAAAATCCACATACTGGTCCTCGACATTGTGTTGGATGCAATGTTGGCGTTCGAGGACAATATCGGATTTGTAATGAATGTGGTGGAGATAAATACAGAACTTTGATGGCGTATTACTGTCGTAGGAATGAAGAAGGGGTTTTGATACCTAGAAAAGAAACCTCTCCAACCGAGGAAGAATATTACTCAAAGTTCAAAAAGATTCTGATTGATCGTTTGTCCGATTATTCATTTTGTTTGATCTATGTACAAGATCTTTTTTATCTTCAGATTGACAATTTAACACATGGAGAGAGCAGCAGAGATTTGTTTGTTTGTTTGGTTCAAGCTAGGTGTAGTCATTGAACTGACTTATATGCTAGTCACCATTAGTCGATTTGATAATCAAATAAGAGAAACGTTTCGAATTTCGTTTCACCCTCTCTGCTGCTGCTGCTGCTATCTCTCTCTCTCTCTCTCTCTCTCTCTCTCTCTCTCTCTGAGCTAGATTAATGTACTCTTACTAAGTAATGATGCAACCCACTGACTGCCCGATTTTATTATCTATTTACCATGCCTGCATGAGTATGTCCACGAGCCATTTGAAAAAACCGGCCTTGATGAAAGTAATGATTACCACCAGTACAACGGATATCAGTAAATACACCAAGAACTGAATGAAGAAACCTGCAATGTAGATGAAAATATATTTGATTTCAGAGACTCATCTAACTAATTTCTTTGTAATATATATATATATATATATATATTTCTAAACATTTTATTGACCATTTTGAAACGCAGGAGACAGATCGTTAGAAAGAACTGCTTTATTAAATTCCTTTACAGTCAAATCGCGGTGGAAATCTCTGTCCTGTGTTAAAACATACTAACATAACATACAAAAGTAAATTGTTTTTTATGGTTTAACGCCATTTTTCAGCACAATATATAGGCTATACATGGCGGCCAGTATTAGTGGTGGAGGAAGAAACCGGAAAAACCCCGGAAAGAACCACCGTCCCACGAGAAGCTACTGGCAAGCTTTCTCACTTAACTACATTAGCCGAATCTTAGACTCGAACCCACGCAGACAGAGGTGAGATGGCAATGGTCCGTAACGGACAGCGCTTTAGACCACTCGGCCACTCGGGGCCCCACAAAAGTAAAACATATAAAGATAAAAACATATAAATATAAAAGCATACAGAGATAAAAACAACACAGATAAAAGCATACAAATATAAAAACATGTAGATATAAATGCATACAGAGATCGTCATCATCATCATCATCATCATCATCATCATCATCATCAGTCTCTTGACATAGTGTTGTCGTTGAAGCAATGTGCTGCTGAACATCTGACCAGTTCACTCCACTTTTCTTAATCATGGGTCAATGCCTGTGTCTCTGCAAACTTTTCCTGGTCCATTCTGTGATGTTGTCAGTCCACTTCTTTCTCTGTCTACCTCTCCTTCTGTCACCCTGGACGCTGCCCTGCAGTGCTATTATAGACTGACTGTTGGCTTTAGTGATATGGCCCTATCATTTCATCTTTTTCTTTTCGACAGTGGTGAGGAGGTTTTCAAAATGGTCTACTTTGTGCCTCATGGTGGAACGCACTTCATTATTTGTGATGTGGTCCATGTAAGAGATGGCTGTGATGGTTCTGTAGCATCTCATTTCAAGTGCCTCGTTGATTCATTGCAATTCTGCTGTAAGGGTCTAGACTTCACATGAATACAGATTGAGATGACTAGTGCTGATTTTAGTTTTCAGACAGATATTTTTGTCTCTCCAGATGGGCCTTAGCTTTGATATAGCTGCCGTTTAGATTTGTCCAGCATTCTCAGTGTGTCTTGGACAAAAGTCGTCTGGCGGAGCTCATCCCTCTCCAGACCAAGGAGTTGCCAGAAGAAGATATAGTGCATTGTCCATCTGCCTTAGAGTCTCCACTCCGGATTTTCTTTTAGGGTTTACTCCCTTATTCTTTGGCTAACCAAAGCCGACCTGCAAGGCATTAGGAGACTCGTGTATGGGCGGGTGCGTCCATTTCCCAAGCAGATAAAGCATCTGCCACTGCCATACAGAGATAAAACATACAAAGATGAAAAACATACAGAGATGAAAGCATACAGAGATAAAAACATACAGAGATGAAAGCATACAGAGATAAAAACATACAGAGATGAAAGCATACAGAGATAAAAACATACAAAGAGAAAAACATACAATAAGAAATACATACAAAGAGAAAAAACATTCATAGATAAAAAAGGAATATATCAGCTAGAGTTGAGAGAGAGAGAGAGAGAGAGAGAGAGAGAGAGAGAGAGAGAGAGAGAGAGAGAGAGAGAGAGAGAGTCTTATCCGTTGATAATAGCATATATTTCGATATGTCATTTGAAGAAACAGTCCAAATCAGTTTAGGGTTACTACGTTGGTTTAATAATATTTCAACTTATTTTAACGACCTGAAATCCTATTTTAAAAAGTTTTACATATCATAAATACTAACCTAATAGGTTGCATTTGACTTACCCCATGCTATGTATCCAACTTGATACCCTGCATACCTCATGCTTCCAACCTATAATACGGAAGAAAAAAATTTGACATATATTATGCATCTGGTTCAAAGAAAAGAAATATGATGTCCTTACTTCTTGCTCATTATTACTAACCGTAATAAATTATTTAAAAAAAAAATTAAACACAAACAGAACACTTGTTCTTACCTTAATTCATCTGTAATATTTTATCAAAACAGGATTCGTTTTTATGTTAAAATAAGAAAACTCTGAATACACAAGCTATTTATCAAAAGTATATCAGAACATGATGATTTCTTGGTCAATTACCTAATCAAATAAACTGATTTACATACAAATGGAATGAAATATTACTGTTACAAGCAAAGGGGTCTCATTACTGAGCGAGTCAAACAGCGGCGTGAGTCTGGCTGATTCCAATTAACTCCTCTGTGTACAAGAACATAAAGACAACCGTCATTGTCATCTGAAAGGTTCACAAGCGCGCGAATACTACAACTAATAATACTTCAATCACCTAATGACCAAACATCACGAACCTTTAACTCTTCAAGCAATATGGAAGTCCTTATGCCATGCAATACAAAACGCGACCCAAACACCTAATACAAAATGTTATTACAAATTGTTAAACACTAATATCGATATATATCAATATAATTCCCTATCTTAGGACATTTATCGATATATATCAATATAATTCCCTATCTTAGGACATTTATCGATATATATCAATATAATTCCCTATCTTAGGACATTTATCGATATATATCAATATAATTCCCTATCTTAGGACATTTATCGATATATATCAATATAATTCCCTATCTTAGGACATTTCAAGGCTCTGTTTTACGTATTGTTCTTCTAATATATCATGTACTAATAGGTCAAACTTGATCATTTCTTCTGTACACTTAAATGTTGTTGTGTTGTGCTATCAATCTGGCTTGTATTAGTAATCACAAATTTAATTTAATTTAATTTAATTTAATTTAATTTAATTTAATTTAATTTAATTTAATTTAATTTAATTTAATTTAATTTAATTTAATTGCTTTTACATATATTACATCTTTCCAAAGAATGACAAAATGATAGCAGAGGTTCGTGTTCATATACTTACCAGCATGCTGGGGTTTGACTGGCTCGTTCTTGGCGGGATATGCGATGTATTGCCCTTATACAGGTTCTGGAGATTAGTTCTGAAACAAAATATGTTAAAATATGTTAATGCATTGCATTCCTTTCTTATTATTGGAATGAAATCAAGTCATATATATATATATATATATATATATATATATATATATATATATATATATATATATATATATATATATATATATGCGTGCGTGCGTGTTTCAAAAATATACTTAACTGGTGTTTGAAGGAGTGAAATGGTGTTTTGGATTTTTAACGCAGCTTTAACAATATTTCAGCAAAATCGCTATGATGTCTGCTGTGTCACAATTTATATTGATGTATATCACTGGGGCATCGTGAAACAGACTTGTAGCATTGTGTTCCATCCTGAGGTCCTAGCACTAACCTTTAAATGCTTAGCGCCAAGCGAATCAGCGGCTAGTGCCATTTTTCTAAGTATTTGGTATGATTCGACTGGTCTTTGGTGGAGGAAGAGGAGGAAGATAATATAGTTAATGTTATTAACAGTTCTGTTAGTAATTTGTGTAGCTTTCACATTTCTGATAGAAGCTCGAAGCTGACAGGAAAAGCATTTGTCACATGCATAATTAACATACAATCTTAGTCAATCATTGGAACAAAATTCAACATTAAATATAAAAACACACACACATAGATACACACAATACAAACAGACACACGCACACACACATATATATACACACATCTCTCTCTCTCTCTCTCTGTGTATATATATATATATATATATATATATATATATATATATATATATATATATATATATATATATATATATATATATATATATATATATAAGCCTACCTATAGGATGACAGCGTGTGCAAGATCATGACAAAGCCGATGACTGCTGCAAGACTGATCGATGCCAAAATAGATCCTTTAAATAAAAAGTAAATATATGCATAGGTACATTATATAAGATCATTTTAATAAAAGTAAATATATGCATAAGTACATTATATAAGATCCTTTTAATAAAAGTAAATATATCCATAAGTACATTATATAAGATCTTTTTAATAAAAAGTAAATATATGCATAAGTACATTATAAAAGGCATGGATATCAGATGTATAATTGGCTCTAACTAGTGACTGGAGTTTTTCATGCTATCGTTAGTAATATTTAAGACTCCAATATCTAAGGAAAGTAATACTTAGAAGCGCATTAGGTCATTAGGTCATTAGGTTATTAGGTCATTGGGTCATTAGGTTATTAGGTCATTAGGTCATTAGGTCATTAGGTCATTAGGTCATTCATATCGTTATTTGTGATTAGTTTGCAAATGTTTTAATGCAATAAAGTATTGCAGTTGCAATTAGATGGAAACATGCTAGTTAAAACATTTTAATTCCATTCCGCTATACGATTGCATGAAGTCTGATGGATGGTTACACTTTTAGTCACATGTTCTAAATACCATCAGTTGATTATATTATTTTCAGTTTAGTATATTACCGTCATATGTGTTTGATACTGGCATTTGGGCATAGAACTTTAAGTTGAGTATATTACAAACGTTTGAGTATAGTATCTTCAACAGAGTATTGTACCGTCAATAGAGTATTGTAAGGTCAATAGAGTATTGTACCGTCAATAGAATATTGTATCGTCAATATAGTATTGTACCGTCAATATAGTATTGTACCGTCAATAGAGAATTGTACCGTCAATAGAGTATTGTATCGACAATAGAGTATTTTACCGTCAATCGAGTATTGTACCGTCAATAGAGTATTGTACCATCAATAGAGTATTGTATCGTCGATAGAGTATTGTACCGTCAATAGAGTATAGTACCGTCAATAGAGTATAGTACCGTTAAAAGAGTATTGTACCGTCAATAGAGTATATTACCGTCAATAGAGTATTGTACCGTCAGTTGATTATAATACCTTCAATAGAGTATTGTACCGTCAATATAGTATTGTGTACAATAGAGTATAGTACCGTCAATAGAGTATAGTACCGTCAATAGAGTATTGTACCGTCAGTTGATTATAATACCGTCAGTTTTATTTACTGCTTTCATTTGAGCATATTACTGTCAGTTGAGCATATTACCGCCATAAGAGTACGTTATCGTCAGGTGAGTATAGCACGGTAAGTTGTGTGTAGAACCTTATATGAAAAATGTTTTATCGTTACTTATGTATTCTCTTCTCTATGATCAGCCATTTAAATCATGTTGTTATGGTAAATCTGCCTGTTTTTAAAATATTTTTTTAAGGTTGAGCGTATTATCTTCAAGTAGTTCTATTTAGTATTACAAAATGAAATTTTGGATCTCTTTTAATTCTCTACATATTATAACGAACGCCTGGATAAAATAACAAGGAAGTAACCACAGTTTTACCAAAGTTCGTAATAATAATTCTTACCATGCAATGCAATCACTATATAATACAGTAGATAGATATATAATCGGGCATTC
This sequence comes from Unio pictorum, assembly GCA_030141615.1. Classification (NCBI taxonomy): domain Eukaryota; kingdom Metazoa; phylum Mollusca; class Bivalvia; order Unionida; family Unionidae; genus Unio; species Unio pictorum. Next base: position 975,079 of record JARLTB010000188.1, on the reverse strand, counting down.
GTTGTCGTTGTGCTTTCACCTTCTAACTCATCAAAGCCAATATGCTCGAGTATCGAAATAAATTCTGCATCGAGGGAATTATATATAACCTCAACAAGATAAATGATTTCAAACGTAACCTGCAAAGATAACATATATTTCGTAATTACTATGCTTCGAAAATTCTTAATATATCTAAATGAAGCAAAATGTAAACCTTATCAGACGAAAAAACTTGTTCCAGATCTCAATATTGTCTGATATGTCAGTCCTATTACTGGTCTTAAAAATTTACTGGTACTGGTCGTAATAATGTACTGGCCTTTAATTGCATTGTAATACGTGATCTATAAAACATGTTAGTTCTTAACAAAAACAAAAAGCCTACAGGGTCCAGTGTATATTGAAAAGGTAGTACATTATGGGAGTATCTATTGTTAGTTAAGGCAAAACAGAGCCTACATTGGGCGAATATATACAAAACACACTGAAACGTTTATGACTATGTACTTAGTATACAGCTGCCATACCAGCTGAACAGAATCACTAAATGTAAAAGAATGTTTACTGGCAAAATAAATAGATTGTCAAGGGAACCTTTTTTTGGTCAGGATAATTATCGTTAAAACTAAAACTGAACGGAAATAGGTAAATCATGAAGCTTAGATAGGCAGAAATGCATTACATGTGCTATAATAGTTAAATTGCGAGCATCTTGAATGATATCCGGACAGATGGCCGCCATCGCTAAACCGGCTTGACACAGTTCTTCCGTTTTTGTGCTGTTTTTCATAATACATGTGCTTGCTGTCTATCTTCGTCTAATTTTTGTGTTTCATCATGCATTGGCTGTTCAGTTTGTATGTGTTTTTTCATCTCCTTGTTTCAGAAACGAGAACAAAAAGAATGTTTCTTAGCTGTCTTGTTCCACTGTTAAGACATCCTTTGTTTTTGAATAAACCGTCATCATCTGAGTGCCAGTCACCCCGTTTATCATATGATGGACCCTCATTAATTGGTTTAAATAACCACTCCTTGGCTCTTCATACTACATTGTGCTCAAGACTAAACGAACTGGGACTACATTCATCATGTAAACTAAAGCGAAAAAGTAAACGTTGTTTCAAAGCTGGCCGGCGTAGAACAGGAAGAACTCCAGTTATCTCCCTTTCGCCATTTCCAGCTAAACAATTAAAACATTCGCCCGTTAATTTTGATAATCTGGTGCAAATCCATTTGAAATCGTCAACCGTTATCTGTGTCCCAGAGATACCACTGCATATTGCATTATTCAAAACCAGATCATTAGGAGCACCGGAAAAGCGTACAGAAATTGTACCAATGACCAGAATAAGAACATCTTCATCCTGTCATAAACTTGGCTAAAAAACATCAGGCGATAACCCCAAGTGCGCAGATTTGACACCCACCGCTTACTTCATCAAGTCGTACCCTCGCCACTCTCGTAGAAGTGGAATTGTGTCATCACAAAGAATTGCAAGATAAGACGTCTTAACTACAACACAACCTTCAATTTCTGCCACACATCGCTTGAACTAGTCCAAACAACACTCACACGGGAACAATAGTCAGTCCATTTTTCTGCCTCTACCGCCCTCTTTCTAGTAGAAAAACAAGCTGACTGAATCTATCCTTTTGGAGCAGTTTCCAAATTTTCAGGTGTATGGACATTCGATAGGTGGCAACCTGATTATTCTGGGAGATCTAAGGTTTCACTTTGACTGTCCTGGTAATCCATACACGTTAAAACTCCTGGATTCCATTTGTTTGTTCAATCTTAACCAGTCAATTAATCAACCCACCCGTAAACATGGTCATTTTGTAGACTGTATTCTTCATAGACCAAATGATAATGTTCTGCGATCAACCCTTGTATCCCACGAACATGCATCAGATCATCTCTGCATTATATGCCATCTGGACGTATTAGTCCCTAACCCTCCACCTTTATTTACTACTAAGTGAAACCTCCATATGATAAATAGAACCAAACTAATGCATGACATCCAAGCAAACCTAACAATATCTTACCTCCTGCAGCAGAACAACTCGATAACAGCCTGCGTTCATTGCTTGAAAAACATGTACCAGCCAGCATGTGTAGATTATCAATTCAAAAGTGTTCTCCGTAGTATAGCAGTGTTAGGAACCAGCTTTGCACTGATAAACGACACCGCTGTAAAGAAGAGAGGCTTTGGCTTTCCACCAGACTTCACATTTCATGAACAAATATATGAAACCGCTAAGAAGAACGTCACATAGGCCATTTAGCCAAAATATCCCACTACGGCACTAAGATCACGGAGAGTTCCAGCTGCAAAGAGTTCTTCGAGATAACTAACAAACTATTGTCAAGGAGCAAATGTACACCACTTCCAACTAACTTCTCTCCAGTAGAACTTCCGGACCTATTTGCAAGTTTATTCTGTGACAAAGTACAAACCATTGGATATACGCCTGACAACACAATTTCAATTGACTCGTTGTCACCATAGTTACAATATAATACCAGCGACAACCCTTAGGAACAATTCAACCGGTCTCTATGGATTTAGTACGGAAAATTGTAATGAAGAGTACACGTAAAGTCATGTGAACTTAATTCAATTCCAACATCACTGATGCTTGAGTGTTTAGACACAGTATTGCCTTCGCTAACAGATGTTATTAATATTTAGCCAACAATGTACTATACATTTTAAATGGGAGCTTCAGCACGACATAAAGCAGGAGAAGAGATACTTTTAAATCAAAAGGAAAATCTACTGCAAGCTTTATGGCATCACATATATAGTTTTTACCATGATCGCCTTGGAAGCGGAATTGTTCGAAATGTTGCAGAAATTGTCCGATTTTTTTAAACTAGTGGAATGTCTTATATGGTATCACGGTACCAATTGTTTTTCCATAGACCTCAATGCTAATATTTGGAGAGATAACTATATTTTCTATCCTAATTTAGCATGCATCTCACACACTGTTATAGAGAACAATGTTAGATTGTCAATTTGACAATGACAAAACCAGGTACTCCATTGCATTTAAGAGAGATAACTCTGCTGGAACTAGACAGGGGTATGAGTTATCTAGTCACAACATACCTATTTTCAGTCATGTGTATTACATTTTCAAAAAATCATAAAAAATACAAAATTTGATCTATTTAGGAATTAGCATAAATTCACATGTTGCCAAGAGGCTAACCTTTTTTTTAAGCCTAACAGAAAGTACAACTCTTACATAATCCACCAATCAAAGCTTGTCTTGTTCGTAAGGTCTGAATGGTATGGACCCTACACCATAAGCTCCACCCATATGGACTTGCGCAATTGGTACCGTTATACCTATAGCAAACCTTGATTTTTCCAATAATCTGTGAAAAAGCTCGGGACTATATAACTAACAAGTGTACTTAGTCTCGCTTGTCAAAAACAATTTTATGAAGTACTAAGCTATGTTCTATATGATTGTGTACAGAAATGTTATTGAGCTGTTGGAACTCTTGTTTGCATACCATTGCTTCATTATCAAACTCATGTTTTGAAATAAAATGAATTCTTTTAACTATGAGTTGTGTTTTATTCATATTAGCACTTATCAAACTTCACTTTGGTGATATGCGATAAATCACATTATGTCATATTGTTTAATAGTAAGGTCAAAGGTCAACACACTAGTTAGCATGTACCAGTTCTACTCTTAAAGAGACATTTTTATCTAAAATAAAGGACTTATAATTGTTTCATTAACACAGAAAGTAACAACAAGGACAGGTGGACATGGCCCAATCTAATTATAAAGTATTAGCTTTGAACACTTTACACTGTCTGCATATGCAAGAGGTCACTAACCTCTAGTCCTCACACAAAGGCCAAGCTACCCAGCCTCTTTGTCATACAAATAGGAAGCTTCCCTCCTTTCTGTAGTGCATACAATTGATGCAATAAGCCAATCTGACACCAAATAAAGTAGATAACAGCTTTTCTAAGTGGTTATCATGGATTTGGGGTTGAAAATGTGGACTAATATATAGAAAAAGTCTATATGTAGTAGAGACCTCAAGAATGATTATCTAACTAAGGAATCGCATGTTCATTTTTCACGGCACAAAAGTTTATAACAAAAACAAAAGACATTTAGAGCAGGACTATTCAAATCAAAATAGGAAGGAATACCATATCTTTAATAAATTACATAAAATACTCATACCAGAATATTCTTTATGGTACAAGTGAACTATCTACAAGAGGACCAGTAGTGTCCTCTATCTTGGTCTATAACATGCTTTAGAAGAACAAGAGAGTTGTTTTTTATTCATGATTTTTCATCTTTTGCGCACAAAATAGTCAATACTTTGGCTAAAATTGACTATATTAACTTTACATAACCTTTTTTTGCCTGCATGCTAATATTGGAGCTGACTACACAGTCACAAAGCCATCAGTCTATATATGCTATAGATATAGTTACAAAATCCCCATTCCAAAGCTAATGTGTGTTATTTTCTAAATTTTCTATGTAAAAGTCTGTCAATATTAGACCAAAACATCTCAATATCCATTGTTTAACCAAATGACACTATGTCAGTATAGAAGTGGTGGTTATGTATACTCGTTACTATGGATACACTGTGAAGCTGGTATTATCTTTTAGGTATCACGGTACCAATTGTTTTTCCATAGACCTCAATGCTAATATTTGGAGAGATAACTATATTTTCTATCCTAATTTAGCATGCATCTCACACACTGTTATAGAGAACAATGTTAGATTGTCAATTTGACAATGACAAAACCAGGTACTCCATTGCATTTAAGAGAGATAACTCTGCTGGAACTAGACAGGGGTATGAGTTATCTAGTCACAACATACCTATTTTCAGTCATGTGTATTACATTTTAAAAAAATCATAAAAAATACAAAATTTGATCTATTTAGGAATTAGCATAAATTCACATGTTGCCAAGAGGCTAACCTTTTTTTTAAGCCTAACAGAAAGTACAACTCTTACATAATCCACCAATCAAAGCTTGTCTTGTTCTTAAGGTCTGAATGGTATGGACCCTACACCATAAGCTCCACCCATATGGACTTGTGCAATTGGTACCGTTATACCATATCGTACCTACAAAACGTTTTACCTTGTAGATAATCATGCTCCCAACCAGCATTACAGATAACAACTGTGCAGAGTAGCGAAAATCTGAAAAGAGAAACGAAACATGTGATGTCTGCTGATTTGATTATCTCAAACATTAGTTTCAAATTTTGGGAGTCCCGATCACGGTTTATCTGTCATAAACGTATGGAGTTCATTGTAAGAACAGCGATCAATCCAAGTAAAAGTCTTCTTCATCTCTCTACTGATCACCTCTCCGACAAACAAAATTGCGAAAACAGCCCAAGCGATTTTGAAATCTACCGACTCATTTTACAAGGGAAAAAAGCTAGGAAAAAACTATTTATCAAACGAAAACATAACAAAAATGCCACAAACACACAAAAACAAAATGAAAACGCGAGAATTTTACAAAGTCCATATTGTGTTTGCTATCATACATGCAGTTAAGTACAAAATCAAAGTTGAAAGATATTGAGTGTTGGTACTTTTAGTGCTAGAAAGGCAAGACAGGCTATAACAACTGATCCCAATCGAAGAGTTAGTAGTGTTACGTCTATTTGATTTAAATTATTTATTTTTAATTGTCAGATCCAAATTTGTCATTTTGGGTTTAAAATTCATTAATTGGGATTTTTTAGAAAAATCTCTATGACCATACTTTATCTGTAAACATGTTTTTGACCTTGGCTTGTTGACTTTATTTCTGACCCAGCTTCAGACAGTGTCAACAAGCTTCTAAAACAATTGGCTGATTTCAAAGTTTTGGTTGAATTTCTGATGATTCTCATGGGGGGTGTTCGTGATTTTTCTTTCTATAACCTTCTGTGAACTTCCTGGGGTCACGTGATCGCTTGTTTGCGTGAGAAAACAGGTATTTAAATTATTGTTTGGGACAGAACAATTCAGTAGAATCTGGGCTTTTAAGTTAATAGTTGTGTTTTGAGTTATATTGTAATTTGTGTCAATTCGTTGAAGCAAGACGAATTATTCCATTATATAGAGGAGAACATGTGCTCATAATTTTTATTTGGATGATAAAAACAAGAACTGCATCACGTGACATCGTCAGCCATTTTGGATTACATCGTCAAGATTTGAACCTGGAACTATTAGAACATTTATGTATCAGGACTCTTGCAATTCCATTAGTGGATTATTTTTGTGAATTCTATATTGGATTAATGTTGGATTTGATTCTCTAAAACCGTAAGTTTATTTATTTTATGAAAATAATTATACTTAATAAAATCATTGTCAACGTTTTACAAGCTTGTTAGTTTTCACTCTTTCTGTGTTGCTGCTTATTCGAGCCTAAGAACGTAACAGTAGGTCAGCAATTAAATGTTTCGCCCAGCTAAATTAGATGAAATTATGTTCTAGAGAAGGGGTCTCAAACTCAAACCACCCTGAGGGTCACTTGACGGCATTTTAGATACCCAAGGAGGGTCACCACTTTTGTAATCTCTCATGACACCTTAGGAAGCAGATCAGTTTGCAGGCCACATGATACGGCTTGGCGGGCCGCAAGCTGGGATGTCATGGGGGGGGGGGGAGCTGGGGCTGTAAAATTGATGTAGCCTATATACAAAAATTAACAAGCCCTTCTGTCAAGTTTTGCCCTGTCTAGCTGAAGAAAATTGAATTGACGCCACTGGCCGCATGCGGGTGGCGTGTATGAACGCTGTTCTAGAACAACATTGCATCATTGAGTCTTATTATAGCTTTAAAAAACGCTTTTTATCAGGTTATCAATGTGTTTTTGACATTTTAACATAAACGTAATTGTCTTTGAGAAAGTGAATAAATGGCAAGGAAATGTTATTTTGGTAACCTGTAATTTCATTGTTACCGATACTTTTATAAATCGTCATTTGGATTATTCCTGATGAAACTCTCTGGGTTTTAGCGTACACTGCCGGCGAATATCCAATGGATATTTCCGATATTGAACGATAAGCTCGGTTCTCTTACATAACTGTTCTTCCGGCTCACGAGCTATCATGAAAATGGCGGATCCAGTTACATAATCTATGAATTCATTGAAACTATTCTTGACAATATTTCTGGAACTTTCCTAAATTGTTTAAACTACTCCTACATATAGATAGAAATTGCGCATTTTCCTATTCCCCAGCTACTCAATCCAGAAGATTAACAGATGGAAGGAGATGAATACAGTTTTGAGAAGATGAAAAAAAATTAACATGTATAAACAAAAACGAGAAGGTTAAAACAAATTAATCAGCAGCTTTTAATTATGTGCAGCAAATGGCTTCTCGAAGAAAGTAGTCAAAGCGAGTGATTTTTGTGTACTTGATTTTTAGGCGATTCTGGCTGATATAATGAGATTTCTGGCTTTGACGACGTGGTCGTTCATATGATGGGTTATCTGACGATGAGGACGAGACTGCTCTTACGATGGACTTTCCGACGATGATAATGAGGCTGTTATTACGATGGACTTTCTGATGACGAGGATGAGTCTGTTCTTACGATGGACTTTCTGATGACGAAAATGAGTCTGTTCTTACGATGGACAATCTGATGACGAGGATGAGTCTGTTCTTACGATGGACTTTCTGATGACGAAAATGAGTCTGTTCTTACGATGGACAATCTGACGACGAGGACGAGGCTGTTCTTACTACGAGCTTTCAGACAATGAGGAGGAGGCCAATCTGATTAAAATCATATCTCCACTGTCTTAAGAGAAGATCCGACAACGACCGCTTAGGGGTCATGTTCAGGTGATCTTTTAATTTGCTTTCGGCAATGCAGCTTTCGAAAATTTGAAAGTGAATCAAATCGATCGGCACAGTTAGATGCTTTTTAGTCATACTGCTTAGTTTCCCAAACACAAACATTTACTATTTCATCTGATTGACTAATACATTTAGTGAATATGGTAATAATACGGGACACCAGAACAGGGTCCTTAAGCGGTCCTTGTTATGTCTTCAAGGAGGACAGTGGAGAACTGATTATAAGCAGCTCAGGATGAGGATGTTTTTGATTGCAATGGGGGTAGGAAAGAAGTTGTTTCATTCAGTTGTGTGGTTTACGTTGCCGTAACTTACTTGTACCATTATCTTTATCTTTGCACACTCAAAATAGATTTTTCTATGTGCTGATTTACATCAGTAATAAATACCCATAAATGATACGAAATATTTCATAGTAAATTAGTTAAGTGAAATTTTTATATCATCATTCCGTTAGCTGTTATAGTATAGAGATTGTAGCTCCTCATCATCATCGGTCTCTTGACCTAGTGTTGTCGTTGAGGCACTGTGCTGCTGAACATCTGACCAGTTCCCTCCACTTGTCACGATCATGTGTCAATGCCTGTGTCTCTGTAAAACTTTTCCTGTCCATTCTGTGATGTTGTCACTCCACGTTTTGCTCTGTCTACCTCTCCCTTCTACCACCTTGGACACTACCCTGCAGTACTGTTGTGGATAGACTGTTGGCTCTAGTGACACGGCCATACCATTTCAGCTTTCTCTTTTTGATGGTGGTGAGGAGGTCTTCATAATGACCTACTTTGTGCCTGATGGTGTTACGCACTTCTTCATTTGTGATGTGGTCCATGTAAGAAATGCCAAGGATGGTTATGTAGCATCTCATTTTAAGTGCCTGAATTCTTTGTTGTAATTCTACTGTCATGGTCCAGGCCTCACATGAATACAGAAAGATTGAGATGATTAGTGGTCTCAATAGTCTGATTATAGTTTTCAGACAGATATTTTTGTCTCTACAGATGGGTCTTAGCTTTAAAATAGCTGCCGTTGCTTGTGCTGCTCATGAAAAAATGTATGCTGTTGATCCCGCTTCTATGAGTATGGAACCAAGGTATTTGAATTGGCCTACTGTTTCTAGTTCCTGTCCTCTGACTTTAATCTTGGTTGAGATTTGTTTGTCATCAGCTTTGTCTTCTCGGCACTTATCTCCATGTCAAATCTGGAAGATGTTTCATCGAGGTTCTTCACTAAGGTGGCAAGCTCGTCTTCACTTCCTGCCAGCCCATCAATGTCGTCTGTGGTTGGTGATGTTACGCCCTCCAATGCTGACTGTCCCACGGTGGTTTTCCATGGCTTCGCTCATGGTGCGCTCTAAGTAGATGTTGACAAGCGTGGGTGACAGAAGACAGCATTGCCGTACTCCAACTGCTGTCTTGAACCAGTTCACCACAGACCCTTGCGCAGCTACTGCACTGGTAGCCTTGGCGTACAGCTGCTTGATGGTGTTAGTCAACTTTTGACCCATGTTGTACTTATTCATTGTGGCCCACAATGCCTCATGCCACACTCTGTCAAAAGCCTTTCTGAAGTCTATGAACACATGATTGTAGATACATACGGTTAAATGCAGATGATCTAGGTTCACATCCGCTGACAAGAAGTTAAATGTTTTTAAAAAATATGATTATTTAATCCGTCCACCCCTCCCCCTCCTTCTTGTTTCGTTGTTTTTAATCTATGATTCAAGTGAATGATTTTTGCTACTAATATTTTAGTATTCTTGCACAACCAGTTTTTAGAAATGTTTAAATGTATGTGCTATACTCTAAAGTTACAACTTGTATATTATGTTGCAAAAGTATGTTATACTGTATAAATACAATTTGTATATGATAAGGAAAATTGGTTATAATTTATACTACAAGAGAATACTGTATAAATACATTTCGTACATTATGTAAATTGTGCAGACACTTTTAATTAATGGAAAACAATTTTCTTAGTAAAATATGTTTCTTCGAAAATACTTACCCATTCACAATACCTTTTTAGGAGAACTACCGCTATCTCGCAAAATCCAGCTCTCCCAGAAACTACTTTAGCTATAAGGGAGCTAAACGTTGTCTGCCGACCCATGAGACGGTCAAGCAGAGTGATTTCCCCTAACTTAGTAGACTGCATCAATGTGTATGGATATTTCAGTTATAACTAGAGCGGTAGGCACGCTCCCTATATATGTAAATGCTTTGTAACTGGGGTGGGTGGGTGTGCAAGTGTATTATAATTGGGTAAGTATTCTCGATGAAACATATTTGGTTTCTTCTTTAAATATGTTACCCAATTATAATACCTTTGGAGAATAGGCAAGAGGTGAAGGGAGGTACATCCCCTTACCCCACAAATAAAATCAGGTTCCCTCAGGTATTAAGACAGCGTCTAGGTAACCAGACTAGAGGGGATTCAATCTGTGTGGTGCGGATTCAAAAGGGAAAAGTCAACACACACACACTCTCCCGCAAATCCAGCGGAAGTCGTGTTGCCGGGTCTGAAGAACCTGTCCATCAATCTGGAACGGTGACCTATTGAGATGGCGATATAGGTCCTACCAGATTGAATTCTAATATCTCGGAGATGAAAGCTAGAGAATGTGAATGCCGATCTCCATCCCACAGACTGAATGATGTCAGTTAGCTTACAGTTCCGGTCTACGGCTAGGTTAGTGGAAACTGCTCGAACCTCGTACAACGAAGTACGTAATATGTTCATTGAGCTGTGGTTATTTCCCTATATGCTGAGTGAATAATCCGTTTAGGCTGTATCTTCCTGTATTTTCATGAGACGTAGAAACAGCCGTGATCTCCCACCACTTAACAGCTCTGACCTTATTAAAGTAACACCAGAAAGCCCTTACTGAGTACTGTATGTGCCCTTGAGTTCATTTGTCTAGATGAGACAGGGTTAATGACAAAGGTTTAGTTACACGCGAAAGGGAGTCAGTTCCCGGCGATGAAAGAGGACACCGTCATAAATAAGACCGATCCGTCTTGTCGGAACTTGTATGCAATTCGAGTCTGTTTATGGGGCATGTATTTCGCGAATTCTGCCTGCAGTCGCTAACGACGTGAGGAACCAGGTATTGTAGAAAAAGGAGATCCACCGATGCCGTTGAAATCGGTTCAAAATATGTCTTTCCAGGCAGGTTAATATCCAAGTTAGGTTCTATTTGGGGATAGAATTAACGTTTTAGCTATTTATTTATACACGAAGTTGGCAAGAAAGTCGGATAAGTCCTGGCTTTGTCCGATATCCTCATTCCGATGATGACGAAACGTGTCAGCGGTCGTGGAGCGTTAAACATTGATTGCACTAACTTACTCTCTCTTTTCTGGCTTTTACGAGGTATTTCATGACGACAGCGTGCTTCTTGGCACGAGCGGACGTAGCAACTGACGTATTCTTATACTTTGCCGCCAAGTCTTATACAGTGATGCTATCAATGTGCCCGACCGCCATATAGGGCGGCTCTCTTTAGCTAAAAGTAGTATCTGGGATGTCTGCATTTGCGAGGTAATAGTAGTTCTCCTAAGGTATTATTACTGGGTAACGTATCTGAAGAAGAACATACCTTCAATAAGTGGCCACGTGATTAGCGTCCATCTTTAATGCAGGAGGTCGTGTGTTTGATCCTCGACCGAATCATACCAAATAAAAACAAAAATGGTAGAACAGCTGCCTCGCGTGGCGCTCAGCATTAAGAGTTTAGTGTTAGGACTGGTCGATTTTGTTTCAGAATAATGCGACTGGATGGGACATCATGCTACATGTATGCAGCGTGATGACCAAGTGTTAGGCATCACTATAAACTGCCACATTGCAGACATCATAACGATATGACTGAAAAATCTGTAAAGCTACGTTAAAAATCCAAATCACACACACAGTTTCATCAATGTATGTTTTCTTTCACCATCTTTGCTGTATGTTTTATCACCGAATGAAGCGTCCACTGTCATGCAGTTAACCTAACACGAAAACTTATCCTATCTAATGATTTCAGTAACAACAATAGCAACAACAACAAAAACAACGATAATAATAATAATAATAATAATAATAATAATAATTCAGCAAACACACCTGACTGTCGGTGGTACAATAAAGATTTTCTCAATCCTTTGATCTTCGTCATTATCTTCCTCTTCAATGACTCAGGTGGTACTCTGAAAGAAATATTGATTAAAATGTTATGTAGATTTAATTTGCATTGTTTGCTAGCTAAAATTTTAAGTCCATTATTCTGGTTGAAATTTAAGTTTCTTCATACGTGTGTAAACATATCAACATACACTATTACTTATGAGTATACACTATTACTTATGGTATACGCTATTACTTATGAGTATACACTATTACTTATGTTATACACTATTACTTATGTGTATACACTATTACTTATGGGTATACACTATTACTTATGGGTATACACTATTACTTATGGTATACGCTATTACTTATGAGTATACACTATTACTTATGTTATACACTATTACTTATGTGTATACACTATTACTTATGGTATACACTATTATTTATGAGTATACACTATTACTTATGTTATACACTATTACTTATGGTATACACTATTACTTATGAGTATACACTATTACTTATGTTATACACTATTACTTATGTGTATACACTATTACTTATGGTATACGCTATTACTTATGAGTATACACTATTACTTATGGTATACACTATTACTTATGAGTATACACTATTACTTATGGTATACACTATTACTTATGAGTATACACTATTACTTATGGTATACACTATTACTTATGTGTATACACTATTACTTATGGGTATACACTATTATTTATGGTATACACTATTACTTATGTGTATACACTATTACTTATGTGTATACACTATTACTTACGGGTATACACTATTACTTATGGTATACACTATTACTTATGGTATACACTATTACTTATGGTATACACTATTACTTATGGGTGCACACTATTACTTATGGGTATACACTATTACTTATGGTATACACTATTACTTATGAGTATACACTATTACTTATGGTATACACTATTACGTATGTGTATACACTATTACTTATGGGTATACACTATTATTTATGGTATACACTATTACTTATGTGTATACACTATTACTTATGTGTATACACTATTACTTATTGGTATACACTATTACTTATGGTATACACTATTACTTATGGGTATACACTATTACTTATGGGTATACACCATTACTTATGGTATACACTATTACTTATGGGTATACACTATTACTTATGGTATACACTATTACTTATGGTATACACTATTACTTATGGGTATACACTATTACTTATGGGTATACACTATTACTTATGGTATACACTATTACTTATGGTATACACTATTACTTATGGGTGCACACTATTACTTATGGGTATACACTATTACTTATGGGTATACACTATTACTTATGGTATACACTATTACTTATGTGTATACACTATTACTTATGGTATACACTATTACTTATGGGTGCACACTATTACTTATGGGTATACACTATTACTTATGGGTATACACTATTACTTATGGGTATATATTACTACTTATGGGTGCAAACGGATAGTTTCAGTTCAGTTTTTCTTTGTTAGTTTCAAAAACAAATAAGTCGCATCAATACGTCTTGTATGAAATAGAATGTTAGACACATATGAATCAAGTATGATATATAATCATATATACATATATGTCTAGTATGAGATGGAATTAGATACAAATGTGTCGAGTATTAAATGGAATTATAGACACATACGTCTAGTATGAAAAATAATTACAGACACATATATGTCTAGTATGAAAAATAATTACAGACACATATATGTCTAGTATTAGAAATAATTACAGACATATATATGTCGAGTATGAAATATAATTATAGACACATATATGTCTAGTATTAGATATAATTATAGACATATATGTCGAGTATGAAATATAATTATAGACACATATATGTCTAGCATGAAATATAATTATAGACACATATATGTCTAGCATGATATATAATTATAGACATATATGTCGAGTATGAAATATAATTATAGACACATATATGTCTAGTATTAGATATAATTATAGACACATATATGTCGAGTATGAAATATAATTATAGACACATACACGTCTAGTATAAAATAGACAAAGATACATTTAGTATATATTGTATCCTTTCCGAAGCTCAATTGTTTTCTTAAAAGCAAACCAGATCTCTGCAATAAACATCGAATACAGTATCTGCCATTTTAATATCAAGCTATGCACTCGGACAAAATAAATGTAATTCATTAAATATACATATGTTATGCAATGTCTTAATTGCTTCGAGTTAGATGTATCATTAATGGAGATCAAACTTTCAAAACATATTAAAGTGCGTTAAAATTGGTCAAGTGTCCAGGGGTTTAGGTATACAATCATGTTTAAAGTATTGATAATTACGATTCCGGTCGAGGAGGTCTAAGTATTTTGACGACATGCTTTCCTTCCCAAGAGTCATGGATCGATTTGTCGAACTCAAAGACCGTTAGTTTCTGCATTGAAGAGAAGAACGTTTTCTTTTCACAGAAGGACTGGACCAAACGGACGGGCAAACCAATGCTCAGGTATAGTTGACACAGCAGTAAAGGTAGAATCCTGACGAATTCAAGGACTACACTAATCTGCAGAAGAAACAGTCGTTATTTGTTTTATAAATGATGTTATTTTATGGTAAAATAGAACAGAACGTTTTTTTACAAACTGTTAATCTAATCATAGCTATCTTGGCAAAATATCTCTTTTATTTTTCCATTAATTCAAATACAATCATAAGAATTAGATTAAGTTTCTTCCATTGAATCCCATAATTAACGCCACCATAAAAAGCTCAGTCAAACAAATGTAAAATTTCATGTCGCTGCCTTAGTTATTCTTTCTTCTCTACCAGTACAATCTTTTTGCTGCCGAAAACATGTTTTGTTGATAAACTATGTTTGTTTCAAACTCAAATATTACAATATTTATTAATATATCATACATCATAAACAAAGAGCAGGGGGTTTCACACAAGTCTAACGATGTGCTATATTTTCTTTGTTAATTTAATTAAAGTGATTTCAAAGGGGACAAATAAATAAATGGTGCCATTCTGGACACCACGCTGTCGATTTCTTTCTTTCATTTTTGTCTTTATTCTAGATACGTCAAAATTGTCATCAATCGAAACTGATCGAGACCTTTCTGATTTCTTTCTTTTAAGGATAAATTGACTCAAATAGTTAACATCTAGTATTAACTATTTCTTTGCTCATCGATAATTGTCCACTTGAAAATCTGTATGCATATATTGGGTAATTTTCAAAACGAACAAACGCAGCATGTATTTAAAAAGTACACTGGTCCTTACTTTTGTATTGAATACGAAGAGTCTTCCTTAAAAATCGTCATGCAGGAGTATTAGGCTCAAATTTACTTATTTTCAAAAGAAAATAATCAAACACCTCCAATTTATATTATTAAAAACTGCACAACTCCTGATCGATTCTGTGATGCTAAAATCACATTAACCTAATTTTGAATTAACACTGAAAGGTGTAAAATTTAACATAAAGATCATGAAAGATGACACATTATCTATATGCTTTAATTTGACTTACGGGTTCTTCTTTTAAAGTGCACTCCAGGGATTGGAATATCCTCACGGTGGTGAAAAGCCAGGCGTAGAGAGTACCCACTACGTACCCAAATGCACAATCCACAGAGAGGGCCGCAAACAAGGGGAGGTAATCCAGACCATATATGAACATGGAGAGTAGGGCATAAAACACTGTCAAAATGACAACAAAATTTTTTATGAGATCAAGTGACATTTTTTCTTGTTTTGTTTTGGTTTTTTAAAACAAAGACTAGATAGGGCGAGGTGTACATTATTAGGTCAGTATTCATTTTCGTTAAAGGAAAGAAATAAAACGGACTTTCGTTACTATAGGGCATAGCACTGGCTGCACGTTACTGAATAATCTTAACATATGGATGTTCTACTTAAAATCTCCAGTAGGCATTTGTTTTTGGCTCCGACCACCTTTAGATTGTGGTCCCCTTTAGATTAAATGATACAAAGAATATACACATCATATTTGTAAACAACATAATGAACGTGACATTTACTTAGTTAGTATCACGTCTTTTTGTATACATGCAAGAAAAAATAATAACCTGTGTGTGTACATACAACAGAAATAGTAACACAACCTTTTGTGTATATACAAAAAACCACCGAATATAACTATTTTCATGGCATAATCATTCAAGCATAACATTATCTTGGATGACATTTGTAACTTTACACTATCAAATTATACCACATGAAAAGCTATTGAATTCATTGCTCATTAATTCTAGAATGTCAAGCAGTTCTTGTTTAGAAGTTGTTTCTGTCCGTTTTAGAAAATCAAATAAATACGAGTTGCTCAGATACAAACTCTGATAAACAAACGTGTCTCAAGAATGTCTGCTAAATAAAGGTAATCCTAAAATGTAATAAATGTAATCCTAAAATGTAATAAATGTGTCCATAAGATGTGAACTCATATAGATAAATGTATGCCAAACATTGCAAACTCTGATGAAGAAAATGAAATACAAAGGTCAGTAGAACTGTTTTCTATTTTCGTTATCAATAATTCCTTTATACTTATTAATGAATGTACCAAATGTGCATCGATTTTTCACGATACAGACTGTTTTCATTGCTACATGAGTATGTGTTGAGAAGCTGCAGGGTTAATTGTTTCTGAGAAAAACTTATATGCGCATGCCATTTTGTCATCACAAAATCACCAATTGGAAAGAAAGAAAATTCGAGTAAAGCGTATTTTTTCAGTGAGGTTTCTCAGTTATTGGCTCTTTTCAAACATGTTTTGTTCCCTACAATGACATAATTAATGTAATTATTTTCTAGATGCGGGAAAGCATTCGACTATACATGTACCTATTTAAATATGGAAAGTGGGACGTGAAAAAAAATTACATTGCAATTTTACCATGAATCTTTTCTAGTTAATTTATATATTCAATGACTAAACAAGATAGAGGCCGACCGAAATTCGGTTTCGGTTTCGGCGCCGAAAGTTGGCAAATGACCACTTTCGGCATAGTTTCGGTTTCGGCCGAAGCCAAAAAGTTAGCTTTCGGTTTGCTTTCGGTTTCGGCCGAAACTGATATTGACTTTCGGTCATCATCCGAAGATCTATTTTAACTTTCAGAATGCAACGCTAGTGCTGCGTCTATTACTCTGTTTGTCGGCCGGTCAGTCAGCGCTAGGCAATTTGACATTTTAGCGAAGTTCCCTTAATGCAGGCTCTGAATGATTACTTCTGTATTCGTTTTTAATTAGTGTGGCATTGCATCATGACCCAGGCCTGTTTAATAAATCTTGTGTTCGGCAACTTCGGTTTATCTTTCGGTTTCGGTTTCGGTTTCGGCCGAAGGTGTAGGTAAACTTTCGGTTTCGGCCGAAAGTCAATTTTTAACTTTCGGTCTGGTTTCGTTTTCGGCCGAAACCAGAAATTTAGTTTCGGTCGGCCTCTAAAACAAAGACTTGATTTGCATTCCTACGTATTATGCCAGTATACCTAAATTTCAAGCATTTCATTTAACTTAACACACCTCAAATCTCAATGGTTGAAAATCTTTTGTATCTAATGGAGTAATATATTTTATGACAGATAGACAGGCAAGTAACTCTCTCTCTCTCTCTCTCTCTCTCTCTCTCTCTCTCTCTCTCTCTCTCTCTCTCTCTCTCTCTCTCTCTCTCCCACAGACCAACATAAATACGTATATATACATATAAGATCTATATATATATATATATATATATATATATATATATATATATATATATATATATATATATATATATAATAAAATAGATAGATAGATAGATAGATAGATAGATAGATAGATAGATAGATAGATAGATAGATAGATAGATAGACTATTGCATGTTAAAATTAACCTTTTAGGTATAGGGGTCCGGGTAGGTCCACTGCATATTTTCTCTCAAATATAATATCAGATGTTAAGAAGGCAATACACCCCCAGGCAGCGGCATACGAAAATCTGTTTGACTTCCCAAAAATATCCATGGGGCTAAGCAATGAAAAATTAAATAAAAATATTCATTAAAATGCTTGGCTTGCAACTTTCTACTTTACTCTTTTGCACTGTATCCATATTTGTGTTTTTTCCCCTAATATAACCAAGATCGGCTTGTCAATAAATCCATACTAGTACATGTTTGTACATGAAGAGTTGGGCGGATATCCACTTTATGTAAATATGTCTGCGAGCATCATTAAGTAAAGTACTAGTTTGAACTGCTAAACCCAAACGATATTTATTCTTCGATATATATATATATAAGGTGAACCCACGATTGTAAAATGTTATAAATTAGTGAATAAAGTGAATTCTATCGATTGGCTGTATAATCAGTCAGGGTTTTCCTTTAACACGCAAGACCGAGATCTTGCTTCGGAAAACAGATCTAATTTATGTACTTTTTAAAGACCATCTGGTCCGTGAAAAAAAAATTTCAGATAAATACTATAGAAGAAAGACAGATTTTTAATGGCAAACGATATTGAAACAATTAGAGATACACCTAAAGCAAAGAATTCCAAAAACGCAATTTGTTAATTCTCTTGCACAAACGGACAGCAATGGAAAATATTCTTTCACAATGAATAATATACACTGGCTGTAATGGCTGTTTTTGAAACGTTTTATTTAAATCGTAAACATATCGTTTAATATTTTACAGAAGACTTGCTATTCATGTTTTTGAAAATCTTACGGAGTCTGGATAAATTTTAAATGATGGTCATGACTTTGATAACGACTTGTCTTTAGTTCCATATCCACATTCTTATTGTCAGTCTTTCAAACTTAAAACTGGTGCGATTTTGAACAAGTCGGACGACATAATAGCAAGGTAGAAATAGAGGTTTTGTTTCTTCTCGTTCACCTTCCCCTCGACTCATTAAACAGTGTTTGAACATTTATTTAAACAACTAAACCGGCTTGAACCGAACCTCGCTTGCGCATTATTTTCAGAACTTAAATTCACGAAAATATCCAGAGCTTTGTTTTTCCAAATTAGAGATAATAATACATACACGGTAATAATACATACAAGGTAATAATACATACAAGGTAATACTACATACAAGGTAATACTATATACAAGGTAATAATGCACTCAAGGTAATAATACATACAGAGTAATATTACATACAGGGTAATAATACATACAGAGTAATATTACATACAAGGTAATACTACATGCAGAGTTATAATACATACAGAGCAATAATACATACAGGGTAATAATACATACAGAGTAATAATACACACAAGGAAATAATTCATACATAACAAGGTAATAAATAATACATACAAGATTAAGCCTGGTCTCCCACCCAGTAATCCTAAGCCTGTGTATTTTCGCCTCATTGTGAAAGCAAGCAACAGAGTGAGGATTGTCTAAAATTAGATTTATTTCAAATAATTGCATCATCGACTCTTCTTTCCCTCCTCGGTTATCCAATCTAAATTCCCAGACGGAACATCGGAGAAAGGTAGAAAATGATGAAGTATGAAGAAAGAGAGAGACAAAAACAATAAGTACAGATTAGTGCAGGAAGATGAAGGAGAATCCTGCAAGAACGGATGGGAAAATAGGAACAATGGAAAATGAATACATGATTTTTTTTTTTTAAAAAAACGGAAAAAGTAAGAGAAAATTAGATACTTCTAATCTGAGTTAAATTTTTAATCTAACTAATAATCAAACGCAAAACGGTGTGGTTTACAAAAAGGTAACTATATAATTCGTGAACATTTAGGTAAAATGTAATATTTGCACGTTTTTAACAACGAAACATTTTGTCATAATTTTTTCTTTTATCGGTCTTCCTTGGAATAATTGTGAGTCATTGTATATGTTTAGAAATTCTGATGCAATAGCTTCCTGAGTAGGGTTCAGTAACCTAATTTTAATATAAAGAGCGATAATTCCCATAATCATGTCCCAGATGTAGTTTTATACACCAAATCGTGGACAGGGAGC
This sequence comes from Unio pictorum, assembly GCA_030141615.1. Taxonomy (NCBI): domain Eukaryota; kingdom Metazoa; phylum Mollusca; class Bivalvia; order Unionida; family Unionidae; genus Unio; species Unio pictorum. The sequence goes on along the minus strand of JARLTB010000188.1, from coordinate 955,006 downwards.
AGCGTTGCAATTTTACTTTTAGACTGTGTTGTAGCTTTTTAGATTTAAGTTACCTTTTCATATGGAATGTCGTTTACATTTTCAACAAATAGTATGTCTATATTTGTTTCACTTATGCTTGTATTCACGTATAAAGACATCATGTAATTTCTACCTTACCCTTCGTCAAACTCAGCAAAGTAATATTTCAAATTTTGTATATATATATATATATATATATATATATATATATATATATATATATATATATATATATATATATATATATATATATATATATATATATATATATATATAAGATCACACTGTCATAATGTTATTTAAGTATCAACATGTTTCAACACAGGATTATAGATATATGTATACTATGTTTACTTACCGAAGGTATGAGCAAATATAGATGAAACAGATCATGTATGATGTCACTTGTACTGAAACAAAGATATATGTACGGGCGTAGACTCATAGATGTACGTTTGATGGGATAAACAAATATTATTTCTGTTTCCTGCTACATTGTTGAATAGAATACGATTATCACGTCTTTGGTCATCATCGTCGTAAGCATAGTATTAAACATCATCATAATTTAAGTTCATCATTCAGATGTTTCAACAGGATCCATTTAATATGAACTTCTTGAAATCAGGACAATAGTTTCATGAATAACGGAATTGAACTGGATTACTATAATACTGACTACAGATTTTAGTCTATGGAATATTAAATTTTCAAAAACTACTTTTATTAGAATAGTGGCTATTATAATTTTTTAGTTCAACATGAAATGTATCCTTTGTAGTAATAATATACGATATATATATATATATATATATATATATATATATTCAACCTGTTCTATTTGATATAATTCTTACCATATAGTGCTGTGTTGGGTTGTTGGTTTTGATTTGAAAGCTGCAAACAAAATTTCCAGTAGGTTGTCTATTGTAACATCTTTCAAAACATCTGTGTCGTTACTACCGCCGCTCCCCTCCATCAAACTGGTCACATTAAAATCACTCACAGCTTTAACAGTCGTTGTATTCATCTTGATGAGTGAAAAAGAAACTCGCTGATTTGTAAAGAAGATGAAAAATAACATTTTGCAACAAATTCACTGTTCCATTAAATTTGTCAGAGGACGGGGTATATATGATCGTTTTTCCATTACTCATGTATGACACAATTAAAGATTATTAAAGTTGCTCATTGTTATCAATAGTATTAGTTCATATTCACAATTTGGTCATAGCATCATGTATTTTGGTCCCATGACCGCTACCGAACACAACAGAAACAACGTACTGTATTGAGGTCTATCAAATAGTATTGCTTAGATTCAATTATTGTAATTACAAACTTGTTAAAATTAATTTACAGAACTGCCACTAAGACAAACAAGAGTTTCCATTATGTACCCATAATCAAGACAGTACTCAGGGCAAAAATCACTTCTAAAAATGAAAACAAATAATAATAATAATAATAATAATAATAATAATAATAAGAAAAATAACCGAGGTAAGACCATTTTTAACTGCTGAATGATGAAACAATCTTTGATATTCTTTCTCGATAACAAGATTTTTAATTAGCTACTGTTGTATATATATATGCTGGACTTCAGATTGGCACAATGCTCTTTTAAGACAAAATAGACCTCGTGACTCGTCTTCTTTTAAAACCCCATGTCATAAAGATTATCCATTCAAAGGGGAGTAGTGACAACTATATCTTCAAGACTGCCGTGGCAGCCATTTTGGATTACGACTAGTGCCAGTTTCGTCTTGGACCAGCTATGCATCATTATAAGTATATCGTCAAAGAGCCATGCTAATAACTATTCCCATTGGGTAGTAGATATAACAATATTTTCAAGATACCTTTCGTGGTAGCCATGTTGAAGGTTAGTAATCTTCATTCAGGACCGAGTAGCTATCACAAGAAATCTTCTGATCGAAAGCCCATGTCAAAATGACTTATCCTTTAAGAGGAGTAGCGTAAACAAGCTTTCCGAGATGCCCACATATTGGACATCAAATCAGCACCATTGCTGGTGCCAGCCATATTGCATTTCATATCGTCACCTTTTTCATTTCGAACTAACTAGCCCCCCGTTGAAATGTATTTTAATAAACAACCCATGTTGCTATGACAATCCATTCAGGAGAAGTAGCAATAACAATGTTTTCAAGATGGCCATTCTGGCGATGAAATGGAATGTACGAGCCGCACCATTTTCACCTAGTTTCCTGACAATACTCCAGGTAGTTTAGGGGGAGCAACGATCACAAAAGTGTTCTAGCGGACCGACGGACGTCGGACGGCTGACAGATGACAATTAACAGGCCGTCCCATAAGCACTACTGATCTAGATAATAATAATAATAATAATAATAATAATAATAATAATAATAATAATAATCATGATAATAATAAATATGAAGAACAACAAGAAAAACAACAGCAACAACAAGAAGAGCGAGATGTAAACACTCGGTTTTGTATTCAGGGTTTCGTAAGTAATCACTTTAAGCTGATCTTTAACATTGGATGCAAAGTATTTACGGAGGGGAATTACTGCATTAATTCTTTGCGTGTATTTTCTATTAGCATAAATATGACATTTGCTTACAACGAGTGAACAACAGATACACCTCATCTAGTTGGTTAAAAAAAACTCAACATTCTTACGACTGGCGAAGCCGTAAGTAAAAATACTTGAGGTTTGCACCTACAAATTGAAATATATCCGTTATTCACTCCGAGCAAGAAAATTTCCTTTTTATTTTATACTCTGAATAATTTTTTATTCATAAGTCCTACAAAAACATGTGTGCAGATTACCGTTTCAGTATATTACCTGTGACGTGAGAAATATAGCACGTTGCAGATACTGTCTTAACACCACATACCTCCACAAACCGTGCATGTAAGGGATAAGCCAAATGATAATTGCCATTAAAACGCCATATATCCGTTATTCCTCTGGAGCAAGCAGTTTTATGGTCAAAACGTATTGATAGCATATTTCTCACTGTGTCCTCAATATTGTCAATGGTTTACCGTTTGTCTTGCTGTGTTCTTTGTATATTCGAAGAAACAAATAACAGAAGGAACATAATTCTCTTTTCCTTATTCAATAGAATAACCATATGAAAAGAAAAAAAAACGTAAATTGAAGAAAATAGTGTATGCATGTTGTTGGATTTTTACTTAGTTCTTTTGAATGAGAGGCGTAAGCGTCTAAATATGTTTTGGTTGTAATGTTGTCGTAGCGGCAGGGAAATCATTTATCGTATTTCACTACAGTAAAGTATTAAGTTTATTTCATTTGAAACATCCAGCAATTAAAACACTAGCATAAACAAAATGTTGCTCATTTCATTCTGATTTATTCGGCTTTGACCTTTATTAAAATGTAGGATGTATTTTATAGATAGCATCTTTACATTTCTAAGTATTTCATTCTTAATTTGATATGCGTGGCATTAGAATGATTCTGCCTCGTATACTCAAAATAATGTGTGATTTGTTAATATGGAATAAGTCAACATTCTACATTCATTTCTAAGTTTCCTCGTTGTATGATGACAATTCATTTGATTTCATTTTAATCTCCAAAACGGTTTTAAAAAATATACAAAGTATGGTAGAAGTTTTGATATAGTACAAATGAAACTTACAAGGCAGAATTAAGCATTATTGTAAGTTATATTATTGTAATTAGCATCATCTGTTGTCATACTATGACATTTCTGTACAGAGCCGTTAGGAGCATACGGAGCTGTTTTAATTAATCACTGAAGAGGTACAACTGTTCGGGGTTCAGTATATTACAGATTGTAAGGTAAGAAGATGATGCCATGGATCCTCTTTTCAGCCCATGTGTATTGATTTACTTGGTATATACATCGATCGATTTTTTTTATTTTCATGCCCACAGTCCAATTATTGGCAAAACTGCGTATTCTTTCTATAAAGCATATTCATTTATTTAATTATTTATTTATATCTTGTTTTCTGTTTATTACTTCTAACAGACTGACCGAAGATCAGGTATTGTTCGTCGGAATCTCACCAAAATTGAACAATCGTTAAATTTAGATACTTCCAAAAATAAAAAAAATGTTTAGCATGAATAGAAAATATTTCAGTGTCATAGGATTTAATGATTTCGTCCTTCTCTATATCCGTGTAATGCCATCGTCTAAATATAGCTCATTCTAAACTTCTCCCTGGATATTCCCCAAACGTAGTTCACTTGTAGTTATTTATAATATACGTAACAGAGATAGAGGCTTTTCACTTTAGCATCATTGTATTGATTTAGCAAAGCTCTCCCCCACCTATCTCACATACACACAAACACACGCACAAACAAACACACAAACAAGTATATAGATAGATAGATAGATAGATAGATAGATAGATAGATAGATAGATAGATAGATAGATAGATAGATAGATAGATAGATAGATAGATAGATAATGTGTGTGTGTGTGTGTGTGTGTGTGTGTGAGAGAGAGAGAGAGAGAGAGAGAGAGAGAGAGAGAGAGAGAGAGAGAGAGAGAGAGCGTTTTGGTTTTAAAATAAGATAATTTTTAAATTTTAGCGAATCAACGATATCAGTCTAATGCAGTTACACAGGCTGCCTACTCTGACACCCAGACTTCTTCAAATTAAATGTATATTTTAGTTTATTTAATTTAATTTTATTTGGTGTTTTTTTTTTTTGTTTGAGCTATTTAATGTAAACCACGGTTATAAGAAGCAAATGGTGTTTAAGTAGCTGCTAGTTTGTAACGATATTTATGCTTATCTGCAACATCGCAACCACTTTTGACCTTCTCCCTCTTTTCAATCAATTAGTTTAATAAATTGGGATTTTCATCTTTCGTTTTTAATAAAGGACTCCCACAGCTTGTCGGATATTATCGACATCGAACGCATTCTTTAAATGCGCATATTTACACCATTAATAGACTGTGTATAAAAAATAATCTAACGCTCACCGAAATAATGCAATTTAATTTTAAGGACGACGACAGTCTATTTAAACGAGTGTTCAGTTCGGTTCGGACCTAAAACGTCAGCAGCGACTACTGTTTTTGCAGCAATCAACACACTTTCAATATTTCCATCAATAAAACGAGTATATTCCTCTCCAATACTGAATATTACTACTGGCTTTGGAACGTCACATAAATGCCTACCTACACACACACACACACACACACACACACACACACACACACGAGTACGTAACCAGCATTAGGGCGACACATGTCACAGAGCAGCATGAGAGTGACAGAGTTACATCATGTTGTGTTATTAAACTGCAGCACGTATTTGTATATGAATTCATCAAAATAATTTATAATTCCGATTATCAAGCTTAAATATTCATGTTTAAAACAGAAAATAATATTTACAAATGAAAACACACATGTGTCGCCTTAATACCGTGTCGCCTTAATGTCAACACACAACTGTGATGGTCACAACAACCTTATGGCGATAGACTCTTCACACACATATTCTATCTAGTTCAGCATTAAGGCGACATTTGTTCTAGTGCAATATTGTTATCCCAAACAAAATATTAAACTAAAATTATATATTAAGATGATCAGATTAATAAATATATGACTTTTACAACTGTAATATGTATGTTTATCCTCATCGCTATGGCGCTATAATCTTCACACACATATTCTGTCTAATCCAGTATTAAGGCGACAGTATTTGTAACTGTCCTATTGTTATACCAAACAAAACAAAGGAATACAATTACAGTATATTTTCAGATTATCAAAATCATAAATATATGCATTTAAAACTCAACGTCTGCTCATCCATTTCCAAACGTGTTTATTTTTATATTTTTTTTTAAAATGTCATAGGCAGTTAATACACTATAAGAATGAAGCTGCACTATTGTTTTCAAGCCATAATATTTTTTTAATTCCTTCTAAAAGTGTGTGTTCATAAAAGTTTTTGTACCAATGAGTAGATGAAAACAACCCCCCTCCCATCCCATATATTGAAGTGTCCTCAATTAGAAATATGCTTCAAATGAGCTAATAACCGGCATGTTTAATCGGATTGATACAAATATATTTTAGTGCAATATATCCATTAATCACTAAAAGCACTCAAATGTACTTATTTCATGTTCTAAAAGTTTGCTCCAATATTTATCACAGCCTGAATTAGCACATTTCTTGCAGCATCCCGCGTGATAATGAAAAGTGTTTACCGTTTATGAGCTCTATGTGTTTGTGTACATTCACATAGAAAATATAGCCAGAACTCATACTTCTCCATCTCATTGCAAGTTACAATAGCACTTAAAAAGGTAAACAAAACAAGATTTTAAAAAAATAGCTTGTCTATTGTTGGATTTTAACTCAATTCGATAATATGAGTAATGCCATATATACCTATAGACCACTAACGTGTTTTTAAGGGGTAGTCTATTGCGTTTTCCGTTACGGATTACTGCCGTCTCACCTCTGTCTGCGTGGGTTCGAGTCTAAGATTCGGCTAATGTAGTTATGTGAGAAAGCTTGCCAGTAGTTTCTCGTGGGTCGGTGGTTCTTTCCGGGGTTTTTCCTCATGTTCTTCCTCCAATAATACTGGCCGCCATGTATAGCCTATTGCGTGCTGAAAAATGGCGTTAAACCCTTAAAAAAAAAAACACATAAACTTGCTTACATATAGAATATGTAAATTTCTTGGTCAAAAATTCTCAATATATATATTGACGAGCAGTGAAAATTCCTATTCCAATAGAGTGAATTATCAAGATTATTACGGTCTATAGTAAAATAAAGATATGATATTTTCTTGGTACAAGTGAATAAAATATATATTTCATTAAATGTATTTTAACAATTGACGAAGTAAAAAGTTCATTTCATATTGAATATCGATTGTTTAAAACTCTTTTAATTTTCAGGTCAGTATTATTAAATGCATCTAAAAGTTACCAATTTGTGTCACACAAAGTGCTTAAAACGAATTAGGTACTTTTAGTTACATTTAAATTTGAAATTTGCAGAGTTACAGATACGAAAAATTCGCTATGAGGAACGAACTATGAGGTTTTCACCGGCGAGATTAAATATATCGTTTATTTACTTATTTATTCAGACCAAGCAAATTTTATTTTAATTTTATGCTCAGATGTATTGACTAGAAATCTTATAAGATTGATAGCAGATTTCTTACTGTATCCCATGAGCAGCACAGTTGGTGGGGCTTGGGGGTTGGGTTGGCCGAACTTTGGGAGAGGGTGCAAAGATTTACTCCCATAAGACCCCAATTATATATCTGGGCCCTGGTTGATTTATTATTTACCCAAATCCTCGTTTGAAAGATCTAGCTGGTGTTTTGAACTCCATATGGGCTAGACCCATAAGTGGATTGGGGGAAGAGTTAAGACTAGAACTGGTGGGTCGGCTGACCTTTATTAAGCCCCCTTCCACACTTCTGCCAAAGCCCCGATTCTACAATCGGGCCATGTAAACAAAATATATTTATTTATTGCCAAAAGCCAACCCGAACCTTGTATATAAGCCTAGTTGGCAAGACTCCTGTGGTTTTTTTTTTTTTTTTTTTTTTTTTTGGGAGGCACCAGATAGATGTTCCCCCACCCCCATTTAATACATTTACTTTTATTTTGAATTTTGAATTTCCGGCAAAGTCCGGTGTACTAAGTCTTAGTTCTTTTGGAAAACAATTAGCAAAAACTTAAAAAAACGTATTGTTTTAATGGCTATTATATTGTGTCGATCTTTGTCCTTTTTATATTTATTTCTTTTGAGAACGACTGTGTTCGAGACGGGTCCGTACATTTATTAAATTTAATTTGTACATTAACCGCCTCGAGTTTGGTCGTCTCTAATTATATTTAGGCTCTTAATTTTTTTTCTAATCGTTTATTTGGCCCTTTAAACAGGAGTCTCTGTGTAGTTCGGGAGCTACACAGAGAAAGAGAAAATGCAAGATTGCCTGGTTTTGAATAGTACTCACCAGCGACTTTTACCTTGTTTTCTTTCAGGGCATGCGTATTGGGAAAACACTTCAAAATTCCTATGCTACTCTATATTTATTGTATTAGTGTGTTGTCTGCATCATGTTTCTCCGAGTGGATTTTTTCCCCCATCTCTTTCACGGGCCAGTCCACTTCGCGTAGCGCCATGTGATTTAGCCCTTTGACTTCCTCATCTCGTAATTTCCACTTAAGGTTCCCTGTCCCCCACCCCTTGTGCTCCTACCCTAGTTATGTGTTCAAATACTTATGATTTGCCCTCATAGTTTCCAATATAAACTATGTGATGTTGTATACTAATTTCTTGCTAAAGTTTCCGTCTAAATATAGCATGTTTTTTGTTTGTATAACTGAGTTCTTTTTTTTTTGTGTTGTGTCAACTCTTTTTCTTTCTATTCTTATCATATTCAACCATGACATATTTTTTTTTTTTTTGGGGGGGGGGGGGAATGTGTGAATTTTTACACAGTGGACATTTGGGCGATACTCAGATCACATGCCGTCTCACTGCAACCTCTCCCGTCAACCACGCGTCATGCATTTATTTGAAGTAGAGGCTTTGTATTTTTAATGACCCCAACTTGACCCAGTTTCCCCAGGCACTAATTGATGTTTATGTGTTCATGTTCGACTTTGTTTTTTAATCCTATTTATTGTGCTATCTGTAAGCCATTTGTGCGCTGATGTTGTATCTATTTCCCATAGTTCTCTATTGTCCCTATATTTATTTAGTAATTCTTTTATTGATCTTAATTTTCGTGGGTCTTCTAGTAGTTTCGATAACCTATTGTTTTTATGTCATTTCTCTGCTTCATAGAGAATCCGAAATAATATATGTACAGAACATGATAAGGTATTTTTGGCTCTGCTTTCATTTCCTTAAATCTGTTTAGAATGTTGGTGTATTTTATAAGGACGGGGTTTGGGAGGGCCAGGCCTCCACCCTCTTTCTGTCATTATATAATGTGTGCTTGTTTATGTAGTGCGTTTTAAACCACGATAAATATTTAATAATTTTATTATATATAATTTTTAGATCTTCGATTGTTATATCTATTGATTTTAAAATTTAGTTTAAGTGCACATTCATATATATTTTTTTTACTTGGGCCCGTTCCATTAGGCACAATGGCGTAAGTGCCCAGGTTGTGATATTTTCATTTATTTTTTCCCTGATTTTCTTGAGGTTTTTTTCCCCACGCCCTTTCAAAAATAGATCCCTAGGGCCTTTACTTGGTCTTTAACTATTGGGATTGGTAATCCGTGTTGTTTGCTTCTCCAATTTCCTATTATTAAGGTTTCCGTTTTCTCAGGATTTATTTTCGACAATGATACTTTTCCAAATAATTCAAATTCCCGTAATAGTTTTACATAGGAATTATGGTCTTGTACAAAGTTAGTGCAATCATCTGTATCTTGTAGCATTTTAACCTCTTCTCTGATATTTTGAACTTTGATCCCTTTCATTTCTTTCTTGAGTGTTTTTTAATAATTATAATTTATATCGCTATTATATATAATAGCATAGATAGTAGACACCCCTGTCTCACTGATCTCTTTATATAAATTTGTCATGTTCTCGCCCCATTTACCTGTACATACGAGTTCATGTCTCTGTACAGGATTTAAGTCCACTTTTGGAAACTTTTTAGAGACTCGTCGAAGAGGGCTACCGAAACACACGCGCGATTTCATAGTCGAGTACGCGTAATTTTTTATAAATGGATAAAAATGTCTGGCACCGCGTTAACTTATGAGGGAATACGTAAGGAAATTTTGAAGGGGCACGTCCTAAGTATTTACAGAAAAGACCTAATTGTGTTTTTTTGCGGAGCGTTAATTCTCAACCTTAGATGAAATAAGCGTGATGGTGGAGCGCTATGAGAGCGCGCACGTGCGTCCAGCCACTTGGAGTGGTAAAGACCGACCTGGAAACGGTGAGCATAGAAGGTCCATTGAAGTGGCACTCCAGAGACGAAGTGGTCAGAATGGTGGGAGGCCAGGGCCGGAAATCCCAGCCAAGGATATTTCCTTGGGTCGGGAAAGACTGAGGCTCTAGAGAAGGATACCTCGGGGAGGAAAAGTGAGCCAGTGTGTTACGGCTGCAACAGACCAGGCCATGTCGTTAAGGACTGTAGAAAAAGTATCGTCCGACCACGATAAATTTGGTAACTCCGAATACTGTTAAGAATCGAGAAACAGTGCAGTTGACTACTACAGCGATAGCTACAGTTAACGGTGAGAAGGCGACAGTACTGTATGATACCGACTGCAGTTATCCGGCCTTGGTAGATAGTAGGTATGTCAAGCCTTGAGATTACACAGGTGAGGCGGTTGAAGTCCAGTTGCTAAACGGACGAAGAATTCGCTTCCGGTCGTTAGCACTGACCTTGATTCGCCGTAGGTAAAGGGGCGAATTCAGGCAGCGTGTATGTCGGGACTGTCTCATGACGTAATATTAGGGTATAGGTATGTATTGCCTCAACCTAACCTTATGACGTGTATCCCTGTACATGTCAGGTCAGTTTATACGAGGGCTATGAAGCGAAGGTCAGGGTCAAAGGCGCTAAGACCCATGACAATTTGCTACCTGGTGAGTTGGGGAAATTTCAAAAGGAAGATTTGTCTCTCAACAAGGTACGCATGTACGCAAAAGATGTGTCCATATGGAAATTGCCAGACGGCTAGGTGAAGTTCGCGACGAAACGCGGTATTTTGTATCGGTACGCCAAGAAAGGGACCGATACGTTCAAGCAAGTTTTGGTGCCCGTAGCGAAGCAAATAGAGAAGTGCTTAGGCTGGCATATAAGGGTCTTCTTGGAAACCACATGGTCGTGGCGAAGCCCAGAGATAAGTTGGTGAAATAGTTCTACTGGCCAGGTGTGCATGGGGATGTTCGGAGGTTTTTTTTTTTTTTTTTTTTTGTCATGCGACAAGTGTTAGCGAGTGGCACTTAAGACTTAACAGGATCACGGAATTCCAGGTAGAGCTTTTACCTCACGCTGAGTCCATTTTTGCCGGAGTGACCAATGCGAAATATTTTTCAAAAATCGATCGTCCAAGGGATACTGGCAAATTCTAGTTAGACGTGAAGACAGAGCAAGACTTGCCTTCGCAACTCCATATGGGACCTACGAGTGGGTAGAGCATTTAGGCTAATATCAAACCAGAAAGAAAGCAAGGAAAATTTAGCTGGTAAGTTAAAAAATATTACCTATTAAAGACCGAATATGTTTAAGAAAAGCCAAATTAATGTACAGGATATCCAATAATAATGCTCCTGAATATTTACAATCCTTATTCCAGTATAGGCTACCTGGTAATACACCCCACCTGCGATCAATATCTACAAAACTGTATAAAATTCCCAACCCAAATAAGGAATTATTCAAGAAAAGTTTCCAATACTCTGGAACTTTGCTCTGGAATAGTATTCCAGTTGAGATTAGAAATACCCACTCTATTTCCTTCTTCCAAACCGAATATATCCAGTGGCTTCTGAGATGCTGCTGAATTAAATAAATTCCTTGTATGAGGGCCTCAGGGTAGATTAGTTCTTAGCTAATTGTGTTACCCTCTTTAAATAAAGTCATTATTATTATTATTATTATTATTATTATTATTATTATTATTATTATGTCAGTCGGGGACCAGAATGAGCCGAGCGTCTTCACCCGTATGATGCGTAATTTACTTGAACCATTAAGGGGGACTGGAGTTTCGAACTTCATGGACGATTTACTCTTAGCGACAGCTTTATGGGACGAACATATCATTTTACTGAAAAACGTTTAAGAGCGACTTCGACAAACTGGACTGACAACACGACCATCTAAGTGCCATATAGGGTTTAGGAAACTAGCCTACTTAGGTCATACCCTTAGCGAAGAAACGTTGGCCCCAGATAGTTCAAAGGTCGACAAACATATGGACGCAGTATGACCGACCACTAAGACGGAGGTTCGATCTTTCTTGGGATTTGCAGGGTATTATCGATGATATGTTGCTAACTTCAGCGCTATTCCAAGCAATCAGAAAAGTAATGTACAGCACGAGAGTAAACATTAATGTGACACAAATTTTGTCACCCTAATGCTACTGTCGCCATAATGACTACCCAGTGACAATGAACTGTCGCCGTAATGACGGGTTCGCTGTAACACACACACACACACACACACACACACACACACACACACACACGTCGTTAAGTGTCAACATACTTTCAATATTTCCATCAATAAAACGAGTTTATTCCTCTTCAATACTGAATATTACTACTGGCTTTGGAATGTCACATACATACATACATACATACATACATACATACATACATACATACATACATACATACATACATACATACATACATACATACATGCATGCATGCATGCATGCATGCATGCATGCATGCATGCATGCATACATACATACATACATACAAGTCGTTAAGTGTCAGGAGTGCTAAGTGTTAAGTGATGTTGTGCTTAGTTATCTTTCTTTCTTTCTTTCTTGTAGAATTCAATATGTTGGACAACACACCTACCAAAGTGGTACATTTAGTTAGAAGAACATAAACATAAAAGTTTCGTTTGGAGTCAACTGAACGCACCCCGAGTGGCCAAGTGGTCTAAAGCGCTGTCCGTTACGGATCACTGCCATCTCACTTCTGTCTGTGTGGGTTCGAGTCTAAGATTCGGCTAATGTAGTTATGTGAGAAAGCTTGCCAGTAGCTTCTCGTGGGTCGGTGGTTCTTTCCGGGGATTTTCCGGGTTCTTCCTCCGCCATTAATACTGGCCGCCATGTATAGCCTATATTGTGCTGAAAAATGGCGTTAAATCATAAAAAAGAGAAGAAAAAAAACGCATCAGTCTTTAAAGATATGGGATCATGAATGTCCCTCTTTAAATTACGTTCACGAAGCCAGTGGATTACTGCTGGTCAATGTATGTATGATGTCAGCGGCCAGATAATATTTTGACCTACTGTGTATTTAATTCGTATAATTTAAATTAATTTTGTAAAATTAAATTTTTAATAAAATGATTTGGTATTTTTAATTTAAAATGATCATCATTTAAAATTGCAACAACAATACGAAAAGCATTCAATAAATTTACTAACCTGTATGTGCTCAAGTAAAATCAATGTTTTCTGCACTCGTATTATCCTTGGAAAGACTGTCTCTATTGAAGACATGTGTTCATTTGGTGTACCCTCGTATTATCCTTTGAGACGCTGCCTCTACTTGCAAACTATGTAATTTTAGGTTTAAATTGGAAACAACCAATGAAGCGTGAAAGTGTATGATTGCCGTTGCTCCGTATAAAAAAATTTCTGGACAACTGGCGAATGCAATAAAAAATAGCGAATAACAGATTAAGATTTTTTTTATATTGTTTATAATGGAATTTCAGTTCAAATGTCTGTTGAGAATGATTTTGAGAAGTAAAACCCATCCACACCTCTCCCAGAGGACGCATTTATTTTGTGTCGCCTATTCTGATGTAACTGAGCTTCGGAGCTTAGAGAATTAGACAAAAAAAGGGTTTTTGTCCTTTACACATACAATGTCTTATGAAGTCCTCTATTTCTACATACTGACTGTCTCCTTGCACTAATGAAAAGTCCAGCTTATAACAGGGCTTAGATAAAACATTTATTAAAGACCTTTCTTGACTAATGCTGAGCTAACTTATGGTCTGTTTGTATTAACTGCAGAAATGTCTCTAACTCTAGCATACGGACTCAAATGCACAAAATATATATTATATAATCAAATTATTATTATATATCCCATCTCCATTCACACCCCTTGATAAAATGTAATGTGTAAAAAGAAATTCCCAAAATGATATATTATGAAGAAAATAAGTTTTAAAAGATTTCCTTATGAACTAATTGTAAAACGTCTCCATCTTTTTAAAAGGGGTAGTTAATTGGATTTAACTAATTTATCTAGGGAATGACTTCCCTCGATAGTAAAACCCGGTGTGAGTGAAAAGATAGATTATCAACAGAGAACTGAGCTAGCTTATTGGGAAGAAAAAATACAATAGGAACCCCCTTAGACAAGAAAAATACCAATAAATTTAATCACGAATTAATAGTGGTAATTTAAATTCAACTTAAATTATATCAACAAGATTTAGTAGCTGTGTCTAATTTGGATATCATCATAACGAGTGGTGAAAAGAGTGCTATATCCATGACTGCTTGCATCTGCTAGCAAACGATAGTGTTCGAACGTTTCATGTGTCCTTGAGTCTTCCTTTTCCAACTGCCTCGTCCTTCTTGGACTTCCTAGATTTTACTTCCTACTCTTTACTTTCCCCTTGCGGACCTCACTCGTCACTTATCCAATCTTTTCTTTTCTTTCGGACTCCGTTCTCCAAATTGGCATGTCCCCATTCCTTGTTAACTTAAGAACTTGTGCATCCAGCACTAAACCATCTCTTTCTCGCAATACAAACACCTGGTCACTCCCTTGTTTAACTCGGAAAACACTATTCATTCGTAGGCTTCCCTCGGAGCCAGCTCTCTCTCTCTCTCTCTCTCTCTCTCTCTCTCTCTCTCTCTCTCTCTTCTTCGGCCAAGGTTGTCACTTTAAATGCTTATTATTTCCAAGATATAAGCCTTAATTGCACTCTGCCAATCATAAGTAGTGGTTTCTCAAAATGTTTTCCAAGACAAACATATGACTATTTGACACGGATTGGAAGTTTAGATGTCTCTTTCTCAAACCATTTTAAGATACTTTGAACTGAACACTGGCCCGTTTGAAGTTGTAACACTGATATGGAAGAATGAAAGAATAAGGGTCGAATCGACCCTTCCCAAATATGCTCCTGGTCTAACTGTGATAAAATCTTTAAGCTCGGCACATTCAACTTTAAGGTTCACTTCCTATCCAAAATTCGATACTTCACACTAATTAATTCCAACTTACATTGTAACAACTCTACTCTATTTTAGCGCTTTACACCTACTTAAAGAGCTGCGACGTTTGCTACAAATGGTCATAAAACTAAGTGTTGGCTATGCCATCAATGATATATTGTAAGTCTAATAAAGATACCATTCGAAAGGTTTCCAAAACATCTCTTGCAACATCACATTCAAGCCAACTCAATGTTCCTGAACATTTCGAAAAGACAAACAACAAGAACTAAATAACCAGCAACAAAAACAAGAAGAAGAGACTAAGAGAAAACAAGGAAAGCTAATACAGCGAGAAGAACCAAATGACCCATTAGAAACTGGAATAACATTGTGAGCAAGCGAATTTGAACAAGAAAGAAAAATAAAAGAAAACATAAGACGAAAAGAGGACAAGAATACCCAATGATAGAAACTTACTTGTTGAACTATGATGAATGTCTAGAAGATAAAGTTGTACATATCTAATTAAGAAAAACAATTATAAAAATATACAAGTACAATGAAATACAAGGAATGAAATAAATACAACAACATAATCAACATATAGCATACATACCTCAAAGTAACAAAAGCAGTAAGACAGGAGCGACTCCCCAAATTGTCTGCGAAGATCAAACAAGGGAGAGCACCCTCCCAAAAAGTTAAAAAGTTCACTTGTCCAGTTTTAAAAATCAATGTTCCTATATATGTCCTAAATTCTGGTTCAGTTTTGCACAATATCAGAAAATCAAGAAATGAAGTGACTACGTTCATGAATTTCTGTTCCTCGATTTTCACTGGTCAGAAAATAGTTATCATCATTATGATTAATTTCACATACTGAGTTGATTTTCAATTGAATTATGTAAAGAAAGATGAGGATAATAGTTCTATAAGCAGTGATATATGGTAACTTATTAGTTTTTTTTCCGTGCTAAATCAGAAGAGCGATAATGCTGATACATATGGTGCTAGATATAGGACTGACAAATGGGTCATCTGTAGTATTATGCCATGGAATAAACATGTGTCTGTTGAAATAGGTCTCTGCATCTTACTATACAAAAACACAAAATTTAAACTTCCACAATTAGATTAGCACAGAAGATCAAATGCGAAACTTGGGTTTCAAATGAACGGCCAACGTCGTGAACTTGGTACTTCATAAGCGAAATGGATGATGGTAATGAGAAGCATGCCACAATAGGAAAACGGTACTAATGATAAGAAAAAATGGGAACCAGCCTGGAAGTGGGTAAACATAGATAAGATTATTTATGGGTTTGGATAACCAGGATTGGTTAAATAATGTATGGTATGTTTTAGGAGCTTATTCTAGTTCATAGTGGGAACAAAACTGGAGAAATTATTTTATTGATGGAATGTCAGTCCTTTAACAGTCTTGAGTTTGGAACACTCATTACTTAAATTAGCATCTGATTCTTTTGTGCGGAATTGAAAGCACTTGTTCAAATACATGCAGGTCCAGAAAATGCAGCGGCTCATATCCTTTCCTCTACACAGAATCGGACATCTCGGTTTCATCTATACTGATAAATATATTTGATCATGAGCACTCAAAACTTTTAAGTTATTGAATCTGTAATATCATGGTGTTTGTATAGGTTACTATGGAAACTGAATTATTAGTACCGTGAGTACTTTACTATAATAACAGTGACATTTCATTAACCATATGGCCCGCATTGTTTTTGGTGGTTTGCGCCGCCTTTCATAGGAAAACATTAAAAACGGTCGGAAATAAATACTTTAAAAGAGAGTTTAGGGGAAGCATTGGTTAGGTGTACAAGATATAAGTTGCAAAAGGATTACGTTAGTACCTTACTGAAAATCGTACAAACATTCTTACTGCAAAAATCTTTAATCTTTATCATTTAATTGCAGTTTGTCAAACTTGACCAAAAGAACGATCCAATGAGACTACCAAAAAAAAATGAAGATGACAATTGTAACTGCTAAAGCTGGCCTCTAAACCAAATGGACAACATGAAGTCAGCGTAAGATAGATTATCATTTCAAGTTTGAAGATGTATTTTAGCAATTCCCATGATGCATTTTGTATGCTCCAGACATACCAGTAATGACCTTTGTGACCTATACAGGTGTGAAACTTCAGTCTCACGAAAATAAAGAGGGAAAGAGAAATTAAAAAATCGAAAAAAAGCATGTCTCAAGTTTGGGGATTTGACTGTAAGGTCACAAACAGTTAACATATATTCTAAAGAAATGGAATTTTGACTAGTTAATATGTAGGTGGCATATTACAATATAGGCCAAATTGGTGTTGCCTGCCCGCCCCCACCCGGTCATGATTTCAGAATAAAGACAGAGAAATACTTGTTGGTCTATCTATAATATAAACCAATTCTGTGTTGTGTACAAAAACAATGTAATATAAGTCAGATTGTATACTTTATGCAATATTAGGAAAACAAGGAAATTATGTTTCATAAAAGTAAATGAGGAATTACATGAAATTGCCAATTATATTTTATATCCCAAACTACCATATTTTTAATATTAATCGATAACCGGTAGGCAGGTTTCATTGCAATGCACATTATTTGCTAATCCAGGGGCTCCAGTGGGATTTGCTAAAGAAGATTTCCTGAATCTAGCATAAGGAAGTGAACTACTATTACATTTTCGATGGGGGGGGGGGTTACATGGAATTTCTTTCAAATCGAGATATTTGTGTTCTTTTGCCACACGATAGAATTTTTGTCAACGAGAATAAAGGCTAATTAGTAATCTTGTTCTACTAATCCGAATAAGAATCGGGGTGGGGTACACTGTTGTATTATTTTGTCATCATCTCCCCGGCCCAATGTTTGGTTTATAATTATTCAGTGCAGATATTGTGTGTGTCAACCAGACTGGGGAAGGAGCTGAAGCTATATTGTACTTTAATTTCCAAACGTAAAACTAAGAGCATGGCTTTTCTTACTCCGTCTCTCGATTTATTCTGAATTAAGCGACTTAAATGGATCGGTTCATCAAAGGAAATGCCAATATTAATATTATTGCCCTTACCTCCGTGGACGGAGTAATAATTAGATCCTGTATCTATAAATGGGGCAGTCGGGAGTGAACATGTACGTGGAGTTTATTACACACACACACACACACACACACACACACACACACACACACACACACACACACACACGCACCCCTTTGCTAATTTCGTAACACTGCCTACATAATATTACCAACTAAATTCTCTATAGTGTATTCTACTTAAAAACAAATGCAAACTCTTATCAAAACCAAGTAATTGTACCAAACGTACTAGGCAGACACTTCTTTGATGCATACGACACAAGAGAGAAAAAATTCCATACCATGTTTTGTAAAATGAAACACGAACCATTTGGTAACTTGGACTGGACTTTCATTAATCCATTAACTTCTATAGTACGACTTCCTAGCCTCACGATACTAACGAATTGGTCGCGGCAGTCAATACAAATGAAAATCTATGCTAAATGTCTTTTCATTTGAAATAATCGAAGCACTAAGGTGTGTATATTTAAACTGTCACGAAGCACTAAGGTGTGTATATTTAAACTGTCACGAAGCACTAATGTGTGTATATTTAAACTGTCACGAAGCACTAATGTGTGTATATTTAAACTGTCACGAAGCACTAATGTGTGTATATTTAAACTGTCACGAAACACTAAGGTGTGTATATTTAAACTGTCACGAAGCACTAATGTGTGTATATTTAAACTGTCACGAAGCACTAAGGTGTGTATATTTAAACTGTCACGAAGCACTAATGTGTGTATATTTAAACTGTCACGAAGCATTAAGGTGTGTATATTTAAACTGTCACGAAGCACTAATGTGTGTATATTTAAACTGTCACGAAGCACTAATGTGTGTATATTTAAACTGTCACGAAGCACTAATGTGTGTATATTTAAACTGTCACGAAGCACTAAGGTGTGTATATTTAAACTGTCACGAAGCACTAATGTGTGTATATTTAAACTGTCACGAAGCACTAAGGTGTGTATATTTAAACTGTCACGAAGCACTAAGGTGTGTATATTTAAACTGTCACGAAGCACTAAGGTGTGTATATTTAAACTGGCACGAAGCACTAAGGTGTGTATATTTAAACTGTCACGAAGCACTAAGGTGTGTATATTTAAACTGGCACGAAGCACTAATGTGTGTATATTTAAACTGTCACGAAGCACTAAGGTGTGTATATTTAAACTGTCACGAAGCACTAATGTGTGTATATTTAAACTGTCACGAAGCACTAAGGTGTGTATATTTAAACTGTCACGAAGCACTAAGGTGTGTATATTTAAACTGTCACGAAGCACTAAGGTGTGGACATATAAAATGGTCTGAGTTAGGCCGTAAGTTCTAGTGAAAAGGCCCGATTACAGGGATTATCGAGGGATACAATTTACAAAGTAACATTTTACCAAAGATCAGTATTTTTTTAGGAGTGTCAACATGTTTAACCTCTTTCTTCAAAAGCTTCCAACAATGGGTATCCCTTTGTATAGTTATTAATACGTGACACGTACCTGACATATAATTATCCAGTTCACATGTCGATTTTAGTTGTCCATGGAAAGTTTTGGTTGATATCTGTTCCACCTCCAAATGACATTGATCCTTAATTCATCAGCAGACAAAGGATGTTCAATTATCTAAAACGCGGTGAAATAGTGATGTCTGGAACTATAATAAAACATTAGATGTTCTCTTCCGTCTAATAATCTAGCGAACCAATATTATACCGTCTAAACCATTTCGATGGTACAGAATAATTTCTTTTAGTTGTAATCGCTAAATGATCCAATTCAAGTTTTCATGAATAGCTGGTACTTTTCCTAGAGTGCAGACATAATGATATACATGGTACACGCTTTTCTGTTGTCACTAAAGATGTCAGTGGCAACTCTGTTAGAGCTTAAAACGCCCAACAACGCTCCAAAACATTGATTACACGGTAACTCTAATCCTTTCCAATTAAAATTAATATGCAGACACAATACAAATATATTCCAAGCATAACATCATCCTTTGCATCTATTCCCTTTATATGTAGGTCCACAACATCCTGCTCGAATGTTGTTGTCAAAGTGTGGGCTGGACCGAAAAACTGTCCTTATATGTGTATGTCGCTAACGCGGTCAGCTACCAAGCTGGTCTAATCGATCAAAAGGTTAACTTGTTTACTACCAATGTGAGTGTACAATCCGCATCGAGAGGGTGGGAGTGGTTCGGTAACAACTGCCTATAACACCATATAGTTCTACCAATTGTTGGACTCTTACTTCAAAGCCTGTATATAGACTAGTTACGAATGGCAGCTGACAACTATAAAATGTGTAATAGTCCCAGGTCAAATACTTTGGGCAATCCAAAAAAACAAAATTTTGGTGAAGCACGCTGAAATGTAAGGGATTTTTATGTAACGTCTGACCCATTTACCTCATACGATATAGCTAAAGACCCGTTTAGAATTTATTCATGCTTGACCCAAGGTCACGATGTCAATACCACGGCTACCTAATGAACACGTTCTGGAGCAATCCGTGACAAATATTGTTCTGTTCCATTGTAAAATTGAAGTGCTAGAAGACTTAAGCTTCCATTATCTTACAGTTGTGAAGAAGAAGCAGTTACGAAATCAATGGAATGATGCCGTAAGCCATGACCATTATCTATGGAGGGGGATTACCGCCATAATTCTATATATGTATTTTGTAATCTTCCTTGATGCATTATTGTAAATTGCTGTTTGCAAGTGCTACTTTCATAATTCTATCTATGTATATTGTTATCTTTATTGATGCAAACTGTACGTGGCAACTTGCAAATGCAGCTTTCCATCTGCATTATTGTAAATGGCTGCTTGCAAGTGCTACATTCATAATTCTATCCATGTATATTGTATTCTTCATTGATGCAAACTGTACGTGGCAACTTGCAAGTGCTTAGATCTACTTTCCTTCTGCGTCACTGTATCTTGTTGTTTTTTGCCAAACGCTGAATTCATTCTGTAGTTTGTCGTATGGCAAAATCTGGGTCAGTTATTTTATTTATAAATTTGCTATATCGCAAATTACATCGTTCCAGCTGTTGATTTTGATCATCATTTTACAGATTTTGCCTTGCAACACCGTAACTCCAAAATGTTCTCTTCGTCCATGCATTATGACAAACTTCATTATGTAAAATGATGATTATAATGTAGCATCACGCATGTCGCAAATTAGCATAAAGAAATGAGGCATAAAATAATGCCTCATTATGACAACAGATGGCGCTGTGAAATGTCAATTTGTTACAAAACGACTACTCCCCTGACTATAGTGACACAAGGTTATGCCATTTTACGGTATTGCTGGGCGTCTATTTTAAAATATTGTACGTATAATTTACCGCAACCTGCATTATAGGATGATTGGGTATAACAGCATTCAAACAAAATTAAAACGACATTACATACAGTCATACCTGCGTGAACTCCAAGTTGCTGAGACATCTTCCGATCGTTCTCAAAATAAATATGTTGAAAATTATATGGCCTAAATTGTTGTTGAAGTTGATTTTGGGTGTACCCCAACATAAATTTAAAAAATGAGGTGGCACGATTTACCCAAATACTCCAGAAAAAAAGCCAAGTGAAACATTTCCTACTAAAAAATTTTTTTAATTCATTGTCAAGTTAAGTTCTGGGTCATATTAAATATGTTAAATGACTACAGCTCTTTTCATCGGTTGTCACATGAGTTCGCACTTGTCCCAAGATGAAACATTCTTGAAAATCGCCCGTTTCGGAAGCCGTAACTTCAGTTTGGTACAACGTAGAAAAGTAAATGATGGATTGATGAATAGAAAAATATCTCAGGAGTAAAAGCCAAAGATAATGGTCTTGTGATTTTAAATACGGAAATAGCAGAAAAGAAAGAAAATGGAGGGTCAGCGGTGTAACCTAGGTTTACATGTAAGACATAGCACATGTTGATTTTGTTTAGACGCACAAAACATAAATATCAGCGTCAGGTCTTACATGTGTAAGTATTTGGATGTTACGTACCTTCTCTTTTTATATAGTATGATAGTGGGTCCTATGTCCAGATGGGTATTTTTGTCTCTCTGTATGATTTTGTTCTTTTAGATTATTTAAGTTTTTTTTCCACATCAAACTCGCGTCGAGCACTTGTGATAAGACAACTTATAGACAATTCGGACCAACTATGCGATAGTTGTATAAAGATATTTTTTATACAGCAAGTATATATATATATATATATATATATATATATATATATATATATATATATATATATATATATATATATATATATATCAGGTATATATATATACATATATATATATATATATATATATATATATATATATATATATATATATATATATATATATCAAGTATATATATATATATATATATATATATATATATATATATATATATATATATATATATATATATATCAAGTATATATATATATATCAAGTATATATATATATATATATATATATATATATATATATATATATATATATATATATATATATATATATATATATATGTGTGTGTGTGTGGGTGAGAGAGAGAGAGAGAGAGAGAGAGAGAGAGAGAGAGAGAGAGAGAGAGAGAGACGTAAACTAACATATATTGCACTTTCTAATTAAAATATTTCAATACATCTATTTTTATGCTCAAGAAAAATATATGAATCTGCACAACGGCATTCTGAATTCAAGTCATTTGGTCAAATTATCTATATTGATTTATCAAATAATAATACCAGATAATATTTTACATGCATACCTCTTGAAAACACTAATCCTACTTTGAGAGGGATACTTGAAAGGCTTTCTTACCTTTTAATAAATACTTACTTATTGAAAACGATTACAGATTTAATGAAGTCTCTTGTCATATGTATCTAATACATACATTATATGTTTGGAGTGACTGAAAAGGCATACACGTTGTAAACTTTTGCGTTGATATTTTTAATCAGAAACTGTTATGATTAGAATGGTATTAATTCGACAACTTAAAATGTTTTGGTGTTTATATTATTCATTATCAATTTAAATCAAATTTAAAAATATGAGAAATTTTGGTAAAGATGCATTTTATGTTGTGCACATTTATCTGTATTTTTCGTAACTTAGCAAACACAATAATGTTCTGAATTAAATCTGCAAAATTATCACAAAATACCTAATTATGCAATTTTCAACCATTTTCCCTGTTAATTTTAGTTGTAACAAATACGTTCAAATACGAGAAGATATCTTGTAACGTATGTATTTTGCTTGAGAATGAAGTTTTTGAGATCTAAATCGACTTTCTTCCACAGGAGATATGATGCATCTCATTTGTGTCTACGTAAATCCCAAAGCACCACGTCCATCTCTACTATAATTTTTTTCTCCACAGTAATATTTGGCTTTGGGACGGTTTTTCTTAAAGATATCATAAAGCTCCTAACCATTATAACTTCGGAAAACATTTATCTTGTTCACCAAATGTTTCAAATTTTGTTCTAAAACATATTATATAATAATTGTCAACACATATGTTGAAAATAAGTACTTGTTAAAACTTGTCTGTTGTATTTTAAAATTTGGTCGAATTATCTTTCTAGTTGGTCAGAATTGTCTTTAAAGTTGGGCGGAATTGTCTTATTTTTGGTCCAAGTTGGGCCGAATTTAGACCAGCTAGTTGGTCTCTTAGCCTTTTTTTTTTTACTTGACTTGACGGCTTTTAATCTGGTCAAGGCCGAATTGACCAATAGCCGACAACACTAAGTTACTAAGACCACCCTGCTGTTGTGATGGCGTTTATGATTTCTTAAGGTATCATGAAATCACTTACAGCTTCGATAAAGCATATGGTTTTATAGAACAATTAAAAATTCGTCGCTACCTTACACCTAAAAAAGACGGGACTGAAAGAATTAAAAGATTGTTTTTTTCACACGTAGATCTATCTATTAGGTTCTTTGTGCCGCACAAAATTAGTGCCGTAAAGCAATCTAACTTCCCCATGGGGAGCACTTGTTGTTTTCATTCAGGAAAAACTTGGAAATTTAGAGCGCCGTCTGTTGTCATAATGCCATGTAGTATCCCATTATGACAACAGATGGCGACACGAGTTGGAAAAGAAAGATGATCCTGACAAAATTAGATTGTTGCAAGGCCAACTCTAAATGAAATCAGGAGTTGGAATGATGTAATTTGTAATATGGCAAGTTTGTATAAATAGAATATACAACTCGTAATAACTGACATAGCATCTGCCATACGACAAACTAAGGTATGAAGTTAGCGTTTGGCAAAAAGCAAGATACAATGACGCAGAAGGAAAGTAGATCTAAGCACTTGCAACTAGCCCTTGACCGTTTGCATCAATGAAGAATACAATATACATGGATGGAATTAGGAATGTAGCACTTGCAAGAAGCCATTTACAATAATGCAGAAGGAAAGTAGCACTTGCAAGTTGCCACGTACAGTTTACATCAATAAAGATAACAATATACATGGATAGAATTATGAAAGTAGCACTTTCAAACAGCAATTTACAATAATACATCAAGGAAGATTACAAAGTACATGCATATAATTATGGCGGCAATCCTCCTCCATAATTATCAAGATAAGGATTGTTGTTCTATGGTCGATCAAGCAGCCGTTTCCTTTAAAAATGTCAACATCAAACATTATGTGTGGTACTTTTAATGCAACGACAAACAATCAGTCCCAAAACAGCCAATTTATTTTAATAATACTAACCAGTAACATGTTGATCTTCTTTTGACAGTGTAGTTAATAATTTACGCACACACAAACACACACACACACACACACACACACACACACACACGCACGCACACACGCCTCTTGAAAAAATATCATTTCCATCATTAAGGTTATGGTGAAAAGTGAAACATTAATGTCTAGAATTTATATTGTACCCTTTTGTAATGAGTATTTATTTAAATTCATTGACAATACCTTAGTAGTATGCATAATAATAATAATAATAATAATAATAATAATAATAATAATAATAATAATAATAATAATAACATATCATAAATCATTTGAGTAAGTGGACAACTGAGCACATGCTTATATGACTATATAATGAAAATCGATTTGGTAGTCAGGACTACACTCGTCACTACTCTTTTTTTTTAAACTCCGTCTCGGACTGTCGATTCTCCCTCTTTCTCTGAAAACTGTTTCCGTATGTACATAACATTCCTTCACTTACGTTATTCAGAACACACTAGCTATCCAGACACTGCGTCAAGCCTACATACGGTAATACCTTGCCATAAATTAATACGTGAGCTATCCATTGAAAGTTTACCGTATGATACTACATGTTCGATTACTTTTGCATAAAATACACAAATCCTTAACCTACAAGATCACTTAAACATTACAAAAGCAAATATAATAGATAATTATAGTTAGCTCACTCTAATCAACATCGTCCTAACAACCGAAGAAAATTATTTCCATATTAATTCATATAACCCTATGAAATCCAACACATGGAAATGTCGCTCGCATGCAATCAATTCTGCTAATGTAAAATTAAAGAATACATTGTATAGCAACTCTATCATGAACACTTTTCCATGAAATTGGATAAACGAAACATAATATCGCATTTAGTCATAAAAAAACAAGTTTGTATACAACGAACAATCCAAAACAAGAATATTACGTGAAATTAAAATTGCGTACGTTAATGCTGTTAACTTTAGAACTTGTGCATCCAGCACTAAACCCTGTCTTTCTTACAAGACAGATAGCTGGTCCCTTACTTTTTTTTGTTTAACGAGGAAAAGGCTATTCTTTTCTTAGGCTTCCTCGGAGCCAAACTTCTCTCTCAGAAAATTTCGGACTAAAGAATTTCGATCGAGGTTTACACTTTAAAATTCAAATTAATTCCAAGATGTACGCCTTAATTTCACTCAACCAATCCTAAGCAGTGATTTCCTAAGACAATTATTTGTTTCGTCAGTAAAAAAAATCTCTGAACTATGTTATATAACTATTTCCTTTGAAGAATGACTATTTGAAACGGATCGGAAGTTCAGCTGTCCCTTTCTCAAATCCGCCTTAAGATATCTAGTCAATGGCTTTGAATCAGAACACAGGCTCCTTTAAAGCTGTAACACTGTAATGGATGAAATTAACAATAAAGGTCGTTTGGACCCTTCCCAAAAACTTTCCCCGGTCTAAATGTGATGCAGTCTTAATGCTCAGTGCATTCAAATGGATGACATATAACAAGCTGCAGATGAATGATGATAAAACGGAGGCCATTCGGATCACAACAAAAAGACTTTCTCATTCACATCCTTTACCTTAAATGGGACAAAAACCCAGACCTGCATAATTTTATTGTAAATAGGGATATTTAGTAGTTTGTGTATTTAATCTATCCCAACTATTTGTTTAGTTGCATCTTATATGTATTTGCTCTTCAATTTCATAAAAGAATACTGTCCTGTTTTCCGAGATCATACGGTAAGTCCCTGCCGCGAATTTGTTAGCTCCCTTCCATATACACAGGATGTGACGTCATTTGAGACGATTAACATATACGAGTCGTATTCAGTTTGTGCAGCGAAGTGTCAAGTAGAAACAAGACGGTTCAATACGCAGCTCTAAATTGTGTGAATCAAACTTACAATTTAAGTGTCTCTAAATATGCCTTGCGAATTAGTCTTTTAGGAAGAAGAAAAAAAAATCGGAACATATAGAATACTTTATTCTTCTTCTTTACCACCGCTTGGCAGCTCCCGTACTGCACAGAGAACCCATCTGAAAGAGTACCATAACCAATTTAGGAAAATCTTTAAACGGACTAATAAATAAATAAACTCGAGTCTGGAGAAGTACAATTTAAATTTTACAAACTGTATGGATCCCCACTCGAGCACAGTCTAACTCAATATGAAATAAATAAGACAATGCGAAGAACGACACAGAAAAAATACAAGCCATAAAACAGTTTGTTTTTTATTCCCCTTAACAAATATAGTACACCGTACTTCGTTCAATATTAAAAATCAAATAAATGAATTTAAAATAATTTATGATTTTTCTTATATATATATCCGTTTCATATATATATATATATATATATATATATATATATATATATATATATATATATATATATATATATATATATATATATATATATATATATATATATATATATATATATATATATATATATATATATTATAAGTCGCCCAAAATGGTTGGAGAAGTCACCTTAAAACTTGTCATCCAGAAAATCTATTTAATATTTATCTTTCAAATAAATAAATTATTTTAAAGATAAAAATGTGTACCTTAGAGCTATACAGTTATCAACAAAGATGTATCAACGTGGAGGTTACCGCATTATTTGAATACAAGAATGATGTATCCTATTATCAGATATTG